>APFE031371373.1:0-15225 GCA_000404065.3 Pinus taeda
AGAATGATGCATTGAAAAACATAAATAACATTAAAGATATTGTTACTTCTAAGTTCAAAGAAAAAATGTGGTGTGAGAAAGATTTAGCGGCAAAAAGAAAATTAAGTTATTATAAGAAGGTCATCAACCCCACCCTAGAAGATCAAAAGTATCTCTTTATTTTAACTAGCTCAAAGAAGAAAATTAATATAGCAAAGATTAGAACGAATTCTCATGAGCTCCATAGTGAAACAGGTCGTTGGGCAGTTCCTAAAATGACATGGATGGAAATGATCTGCCATATATGTGAGAATAGGAACATCGAGGATGAAAACCACTTCCTGTTAGAGTGCCCTGCATACAACCACATTAGATCTCAGTTTCACAAGCTTTGTTACAATACTGACCTTCCTAGCCTTTTACAATGTCAAAATTATAGTGAGCTTGGGAGGTTTCTCTGCAAGCTTTTTGAGCATAGGAATAAAATCTTAAATCAAAATAAATAATTTGCTTCTTTAGGTCCGATAGACCAATGTTTTGGGTCTCGGTGGACGTTAACCATCCTCATCATCATCATTTTCATCATCATCATCATATTATATTATTATAATATAATATTATATATATATTTCATTTTCTCTATTTTTTAATTGTATGTTCTGGTTTTTAACATATATTTTTTACTTTAATTTCTTATTTGAATAAAAAAAAAAAAATTGGAAAATATTTAAAATATTATCTCTTTCAATATAAAATCCAAAAAAAAAACTTCATAAAATATGTTATTTTTTTTTGAGCTTTTTATTCATTTTTTCATAAATCTTTTTTTTAACATGTCATTTCCTAAAATACATATTTTTTTAATTATATCTATATGTAAATTTTGTATTTTTTGTCGAGTTTCTAAAATTTTTATTTCTTAGAGACAATTATTTTATGTGTATTGAAGTATTAATTAACCATATATAAATATATAAAAAATCACAACCTCAAAATATTAATGTTATTGTTTTTTCTAAACTTTGGAAAACAAATTACAAATTTCTTTATAAAAAAAATTGCAAAGAAAAAAAACACATGTTTGGAAAACCCTTAAAAAAAACATCTTAGGACGAAAAACAAGAATATGAATAAGACAACTTGAAAAATGGTAAAATAATCAACATTTAAAAATATTATTCACATTTAATTCATTAGAAAATTTAAAAGTGTCAAAAATAAGTCATGCAACAAAAAGGGGTTGATGTTGCATCAGCTCTTTTCAAAATCAACATGAAAATCACTCTTTGAAAAAAATGTTCATACTTGATACATAAAAAAATTAAAAGTGCCAAAAATATGCAAAAAAAAGGTGTAATCTGAATATCCACTTTTCAAAATCAAGTGATGTTTTTGCTACATTAAAAAAACCGGTAATCAGTATTTTTCTCGTTTGATCGGGAACTATGTTCTTTGGGTTTTCACCAATTCTCTTCAAAAAAATAGATGTCATTTTTTGGTGCACAAAGAGAAAAACTCAAGGAGATACTAGTCTAGGTTCAACTACCAGCATTGCCTCCTTAGCTATGGATGAAAAACGTTTTTAAGGCAATTGGGAACAAGTTGGGGATTTTTCTTGAAGCAAATATATCCTTCATAGAGACTAAGTGCAAGATTGTGCACTGAATCTTGGTAAATCTAGACCCAAGGGAGGGTCTGGCGAGAAAAACGAATTAGAACTATACGGGTACTTGCACACTTGAATAATTGATTTTGAGGAGTTGCCTTTTCATTGTCATCAATGAGATACACATGGCCATTTGGCACAAGATTTCCCCCTTGGAGTTTCGTAGAAGAAGAAGACAAAGGGGAGCCCCAAAAGATGAAGTTTCGTAAAATGCAGAGGAGGAAGAAATAGATCAAAATCAGGAAGCAGGGGAGCAACATGATGTTGGTTTCGATCCGATGGAGGTTGAAGAAGTTCTGGTCTCGGTGCATGGATGCTAAGGTGTAAAGGATGATGATCGACGACTAGAGACTTAGGAAGATATTCAAATCATCGACCCTCCTCCCCAGTCTGTGGATATTTATTTTACTCCCCCTCCCTCTTTATTCTAAACTTTGCACTCTTTACTTGATAGTTTACCTGGGCTTGGTCCCTCCAAGCATTTGTCTACAAATATGGCTACAATTTGCAGTCTATATTTTGGTTTTGATAGTATCATCACATATATCCCATCTCTGAACATTTCTGTGTCTTACCTGATCGTCCCAGATCCAACATCCTCCCTTTTTCATCATCTTTTGCCTCCCATTATAATTTTCATCTCCATGACCAAAAGGACATCCCCTTAGCATCCATAGGATTCCTAGGTGGTACTCATGAGCCTCCTAAACAGGTATGAAATCTAATTTATCAAAGGCTCAAATTAAAGCAAAATTAGATATACCAGATGGGAAACAACTCTCTTTGAAAGGGGTGCTTAGAACGGTGTAATCCCCTGTGGTGGTTACCAAATGATTGTCTTATATTTCAATTATAGGGGGTTTTCTAACACCCATAAGAAGCTAGCATTGAAATATATTTTCAGAAACTTGTGTCCTAATGTAATTATGCATCAAGAAATCATGGGTAATGGAGAATTTGTCTTGGCATCACTCATTAAAATGATGTCCGGATGGTCATTTGTGATCTCCGATGCAAAGGGAAGATCTGTGGGTTTTAAAGACATAAGTCTCAGGATTTTAAACTCTTGGGACTCAGATATGGTTCTGGGAATTGAGATCTATTCCTCGGAACTTTGTATTGAACTTTCTCTCATCAACATTTATGTGCCATGACATGATAGGTTCTCTTTCTGGAATTATCTTTTATCTAAATCTTTTATGATTTTCCCAAATTTGGTGGTGAGAGGGGACTTTAATTTCTCTTTTTGGTTATCTAAAAATTGGGGTCACAGACACAAGATTACCCCTTCGCATAATTCTTTGTGAACAATTTGATGGCATGTAAGCTTATTGATATTAACTTGATAAAGAATAGGCCTACCTAGAGAAATAGGTGATTGAGTAAGGTAGGGTGGCTAAGAGGTTGGATCATTTTCTAATGAATGAAGACATTATTAACATCATATCACTTTTTAGGCAATGGGTAGGGATGAGAGAAGATTTAGACCATTTTCCTATTATCATTGAGTTGAAAGGGACGAATAGGAAGGTTGGATCCTCGTTTAAATTCAATCTAGCATGGCTCAAAGAAATCAGTTTTAATGAGGTGCTAAAGGCCAAATGGATTCCTTTGGTCCTTGACCAAGACCATTCCATAGCACATGAGTTTATGGAAAACCTCTAACAAATGAAATAGGCAACTATTATATGGGAAAAAGAAAAAAGGATAAGGGAAGATGCTGAACTAGAACTCATAGAAGAATCCCTAGAAAAATTGGAATGTATGGAGGGAGATGGACATGAGACAGAAGAAACAAAGGCAAGGATAAAACAACTGGAAACCTCAAAAAGGAAGATCCTAAAAGGCAAAGAAGATCAATAGAGACTCAAAAGTAGAGCAATTTGGCTAGCCTTAGGAGATGAAAACTCAAATTTTTTTCAAAATTATGCAAGAGGAAGAAAGAATATAAATACTATATGGTAAATACAAAAAGAATATAGAGGCACAATTTTTATTTTAATGAGCTAGCATCTCTTGGGAGAGACCACTTCAAAGCACTTTTTAGAGCTCCATATCAAGAAATTATAGTAGAAGTTATTCAGGTTTAAAAGCTTTCCCCTAGGTATGCGAAGGAGGAAGAAAATGAACTACTTATGGCTCTAGTAACAAGAGGAGAAATCAAAGTAGTTAAAAAATCATTTTAGAAAGACAAGATTCCGCGGCTAGATGGATGGAGGGTTGAATTCTTCCAACATTTTTTTTGATATTTTAGGGGACAAACTTACTTGGGTGGTGGAGGAATCCAAAATCAAAGGTCAGGTTTATGAGCCCTTCAACTTTACTTTTCTACCTCCAATTCCTAAAAATGATGATGCAAAATTTTTTGAGGAATTCATACCAATCTCTCTTTGTAATTATCTCTACAAAATAATTGCAAAGCTCCTTGTCATCTAGCTAAAACCAATTATCTCTAAAAAAAATTCTAGGGAGAAATTAGTTTTCTAGATGGAAGACAAATTCATGAAGCCATAGGTGTCACTCAGGAATCTATGCACAATATCAAAAAGAGAAAAACGAAAGGATTGATTGTAAAATTAGACCTATTAAAGTCATATGACAAAATTAGCTAGATCTATGGAAACTAAAATTTCCTGCAAAGTCGAGACTATTTTTCTGGTGCCTCCTCATAAATAAGGTGCCAACATGAGATAACCTTCAAAAAAGAAACAAACATGGTTCGTGTTGGTGTATGCTATGCAAAAACTTTGAAGAATCAGTAAACCATTTGTTCTTAAGTTTCCCATTCACCTTTACAATTTGGGAGGCCACTTTGAGAATTTTGGGCCTTATTCTGAACTGGGGAGGTGCAAACATTGTTGAGGCCAAGGAAAATTGGTGGAACTTAGTGCAAGATAAAAATATGAGTATATGGTTGGCAAGAAACAAAGGCATTTTTCATGACATTTCTTTGTCTCCCTCCCTTATAGCTATTGAGTTTGATGCAATTTTCTCTTTGCTTCCAATCTCATCAACAATCGTGTCTCCTCGAATTATTACAGAGGAACAAATAAACTCACAAATCTCATGGGCTTATTTCGATGGAGCATTTGATGCACATAACAGATGTAGGGCAAGTTTGGTTATAAACATCAATAGACAAAGAAACTTCAATGCTTCAGTTGGCCTTGGAACTGGAACAAACAACTTTGCAAAACTCCTCTCATTGAAATTATTATTATGTTGAATTTGGGAAATTGGAATTGATGCAATACAATTTTTTGGTGATTCCTTAAATGTCATCAATTGGTTTAATGTAGTAAAGAGATGTCAAAATCACACTTTGCTTCAACTCATTGAAGAAATTTTACATATAAAACAAGGTTTTTATTACATTTATGTTTTCCACATATACAGGGAACGAAAATTTGAGGCAAATATCCTTTCTAAGGTGGGTCTACAACATGATTTGGGTAGATGACATATAAGAGAGACAAAAGAAGGGAGGATTCAAGGATTAGATCAACAGTATGATGGTTTTTATTTTTCATGTTTCTCTTACACTAAATAGACAATTTTCTCTTCGATTTGTCTAATTTTTTATGCAGTTTTATCAATTTTTATCTTTACAAGTGTAAGTTTTTCTACTGATACAACTAGTTTCTATTTTGGATCCTATATGCTATAGTTCTTAAACATTTGAATAGTACTTCATGTGGGTTGTTTCCTACAGTACATAGGAGAGGCATGCTTTTTGGTTTTTTTTGCATATTTCTCAGTACTACTTATAGTTTATGTCATACTCTACATAGTCACTATGTGTTTTTCTTTCTGGATACATAGTTACAATAATGCTTAATACATTTACAAATACAACTTTTTATTTTCCTAATAAAAAGTTGGATTTTTTTCTTGCAAAAAAATGTTGATATCTAAGAAATCAAATTTACGAATATCTTTATTGGGATGTTTATAGAGAATAATGTTTGATATTTTCTAATAATTATTTTTTAATAATTAACTTAAATTAATCATTAAAATAACATATTATAAATTTTTAATATTAAAATATATTTTTTATATAATAAAATAATTTAAAATGTGAAAATTAATAATATTTTTATTTATTTTATTTTTAAAATCTTATTAGGAGAAATATCTTTTATTTTACTAAATAAAGAAAAGTTTAGGAAATACCAAAGCAAAAAAGAGAGTGAATTGATAATATATAAATGTAATAGTTGAAGTTTGAAAATTAAAAAAAAAAAAAAAACTTTCTTTTGAATGATCTCGTTAGTCCCTCTTGATTGATGATTCAAGTTTGATAAAAGAATGTTAGAAAGAGGGAATAATTGATGAGTATTTTTCTACAAATATTTGTGGGCGAGCTCCTCTACAACTACTCCAATGTCTATTATTCCATCATTTGACTAATCATGGGATACACCGTCATAATTTAATTGCAGGAGGAATTTATTTGAGAAATCTATGTAATTAAAATATTTCGTTATATAAAATATTAAACAATTTGTTTGATCATTTACTTTAATGTTCTTAATTAATGTGATGCATTCAAAGACATCACAGAAAGTTATGGCAATATGTTAGCATCAGTTTCATGGTATTGTCTTTTTAGCGAGGGGATTGTTGGAAGGTTCGGCCAACTTATCATCAATTTGAATCGGAAAAGGATTGAATTGAAAAAAGCTAAAAACATGGAACTAATGGGCTCATAGACTATTTTTAGTGTCATAGACCTTAAAATATCATTTCATTTCATTTCAAAACTCCCTGTCACTTCAAAATTTATGTTACAAACAATCCTCCATATAACTTCAAAATTGAGGACACATAATATTTGTCTAAAAATTCTCATGAGCATAGTCTGAATATAGAACTAAAGTACATGGGAAATTTTAAATTCAGTAAAGGTAATCAAAATATCATGTTTATTTCTTTGTGAAATGGGCCACAACATTATTGCTATCATTATAGCTAAAAAAGTAAGAGCATCATGTTTTTTTCTTTGTGAAATGGGCCAACTAAAATAGTAAGAGAAATTTAAGTCAATGACACTGGAAGCCTTTTTAGATGTTAATTTATAATATCACTTTGAGGTGGTTGAGTGCAGTTGGAGAATTTCACATGGAAAGAGAGTACAGTTAAATTTACAATAATTTTTGTATGATAAGAAAAAAGATTTGATCTTAATAAAATTTTCTTTAATGGATAGAATGATGAGGTTCATAGTATTGGGGCTCAGAAGGTAGAGGCCCTTAAGGTTAAGTATGGAATTCTAGTATAAAGGCCTTATCAAGGGAAAACATTCCATAAAAACATTGCATAAATGTATAAATTTTTTCCAACATGTCCCACATTTACATAGAAAACCATCCGTAGTCGCCAATTTTCCCCTTTTGCATTTAAAGGAGAGAAAAATAAATCATTCATAAACTATTTTTCTAATCTATCACAATATGTAATCGAAACTTTGTAAGGAACCACTTAGTCATCGGCATTTCTAGCGACAATCAATAGTCACCAATTTGCCCCTTTTGCATTCAAGAGAGGAAAAATAAATCATTCATAAAATACTTTTCTAATCTATCACAATATGTAATCAAGATTTGTAAGGAACCACTCAGTCATTGGCATTTTTAGTAGTCATACCCAGCTTGAACAAGTGTGAACTAAAGAAAACATTTTGGAAGTTGTTATCGGGATTTTCTCTCTGTGAACAACATTTCATTTTTTGTTACAAAAAAAAATTCACATGATACAAGGCATATCAAGATTTTAAGAGGGTGAAACCAAGTGTGTACTACATTTAAAGAAGATACATGCAATGTTGAAAAATGACAATAATTAATGTAAATGATGTAATTATCTGGGTAAATTTATTTTTATTGTTAAATCATTTTTTATAATGAAAGGAAGTTATGTAATGAAATAGCCCATATCAATTGATGATTTATCAAGAGGCTTCTAGTAAATTGTAGAATCATTTCTTCAGCAATAAAATTTCCAATCCCTTGCCACGTGGAGGTTTCCTTGACACACTGTCAGGGTTTTACCATGTAAATACTTTGTGTGTTTCTTGTTGTGTCACTCAATTTATTTCTTGTAAATTTCTTCCTCAATTAAATGTTTATGGGTTCAAATGCAACAAGTGGCATCAGATCCATGAGGGCTGTGAGGAAAATCCACTCAACTTTAGGGTCGTTGTGAGGGTGGTAAGGTCAAATTAAAAAAAAAAAAATTATGTGCACCCATAAAGTTGCAGAGAAATACTAAATGAAAAGCTGTTTGGTTTTCACAAGGTCACAATGTTGTCGCACTCATAGAGCTGACCGGGGCCTAAGATGAGGTATTTTTCTTGATATTTGCATTCTTGAATTGAATAAAAAAATAATACATTGAAGGTATCAAGAAATGAAAAGTAAAACATCCTAGCCACAACTTGTACAAAAGAAGAGGGATTATGTTGCATTATGTTACTACATGCAAAATTGTTTTTTATGAACAAGCAATGAGATTGAAGTGGGGAAGTAGGGTTTCAAAAGAAAAATATTCTGGAATTTCTATATAAGGGAAGTTATTGAATTTTTTGGTTTCTTGAAAGAGAATTTGCGCAGGGTGCTTGAAGTTCTTTTTGTAAAGGAGTAACCCTATTTAAAGAAACCAGAACAAAACCTAGTTAAAGAGACTAGAACAGAGAAATTAAAAAAAAAAAACCTTTAGAAAAAAACCTAATTGAAGGTAACATTAAAAAGGGAATACCCTAGTTGGAGGACTCAACAAAATTTTATCATTAATAAAGTAGGAAGAAATGGAAAAATGGACAAATGCTAAATTTGAGGTGGAGAAGTTCACTAGCAAGAATAATTTTGCGTTGTGGAAACTGAAAGTAAGGGATTTTTTGGTGCAACAATGGTTGCACGGAGCTTTAGATGGGGTTAGGAAGAAACTTGTTGGCATGACAAATTTGGTTTAGGAGGACTTGGATGCATGAGCTCTCAGTAACATTAGGTTGTTCCTGGAACATCAAGTTCTCTTTGATATTGTTGAAGAAACCTCAGCAACAGGTTTGTGGGGAAAGTTGGAAAGACTGTATATGACCAAATCTTTAACCAACATAATTTATTTATATGGGAAACAGTATAGCTTTCAAATGAAGGAGGGTATTAAAGTTGCAGAACACTTAAATGTTTTTAATACACTTATTTTCCAATTGTCATATACAGTAGTGAGAGGTCAGTCCAAAGATAGGGAAGAAAAAGAGAAGTTATTCCAAATCAAAATCAAAAGGCATGAAGTGTAAAGCCAAATGTTGGTGCTACAACAAAATAGGACGCATCGAGAAAGACTGTTGGAAATGAAAAGAGTCCTTTGAAAACCAAAAAAAAGGAAGCAAATCAAGTTGAGTCGAGTATGATTGATGAAGTTTTATCTAGAAGTATGTTTTATCTGCCGAATTAGGTATGGTAGAGGAAGCTTTACTAGTTTTCAATGTATCTCATAATTATGAAGATTGGTTGTTAGATTTTGGTGCTTCTCATCCCATGAGTTCGCACAAAAATTGGTTCAGCTCATATCAAGCTGTGAATGGTAGCTATGTGTTTATGGGTAATAATGTATCTTGTCAGACTGTTGGGGTGATAAATGCCAGAATTAAGATATATGATGATACATTTAGAACATTAACTGATGTTAAACATGTATCTGAGTTAAGAAACAAATTGATTTCTTTGGGAGCATTGGACTCAAAAGGTTACAAGTTTATAGGTCAAAATGGAGGGTTGAATGTTTCAAAGGATGGTCTAGTTGTTATGAAGGCAGAGAAGATCAGAATCCTTGAGAGACTCAAAGGAATTACTCAATTCAATGAGGAAGTGACTATATCTGAGAAGGCAAAAGAAGACAATCGCCAATGGAATCAGTTGTTTGGTAACATGAGTGAGAAGGGCATTCAGGTACTAATGAATCACAAATTTCTTCCTAATTTGAAATCCTTGAGGTTGGATTTTTGTAAACATTGTGTATATAGTAAAAAATGTAAAAAAAAAAATTAAAACTAGAAGTCATAAGAGTAAAGAAATTTTGGACCATATTGATTCTGATCTTTGAGGACCATCTCGTACTGTATCTTATGGAGGTGAATTATACTTCTTAACATTTATTGACGATGTCTCGGGGAAATTTTGGTTCTATATTTTGAAAATAGAAGATTATGTATTTAATTTTTTTAAACACTTTAAAGCTATGGTGAAAAAGAAAATAGGCAAATTAATTAAATGTTTAAGAACTACCAATCATGGTTGTAACACCCTCCTCCCACATCCACCCAAGTAACCTTGCCAACCAGGGTAAGCATGAGACGAGAGGCTACTATGATCATATTTGACCTCCTAGGTGACCTTAAGGAAGTGGAATTGACAGAACATCACACACAGTCATCCAACATCATCAACAAAACCCTCAAGACAATTCGGCCACTCAGACAGCCTATCCCTGGGACCCACTGTTGTTATGTACCTCTTAGGCCATAGTCACTCTCATGCTATGGGAAAGGGAGAGACGAAAGACCTAAATTCTCTCTCATAGTTCTCCCTACAACTAACCTTGGACTAAAGTTTCCAGTTCAATGCTAGCGACCCCAGGATTTAAGCCACTTTTTTAGGCCTAGAGCCTAGGCCACTGCCCAGAATGGAATGAAAACTTATGATCAAGTAACTTACAGGAAAAATAATGATTCAAAAGAAATAAGTTGATCAAGACCTTAAACAAACCCCTAATAGCCATGACAATCATTTCATCAAACATATTGTGAAAATGTAGCCTACATGTGTAAACAACAGAATTAAGTGTAGGGATCTCATAATTATTTGAGAATCGATATGAACCATTGTTCCCTCATGCGATTTGCTGCCTTATCATTGATTAGGTCATAGACACCATATTCATTCAATTACAAGTAAACACATGCTTAGAGCCATACATAGTTGTTGTCACAAATTGTACATATAATGAACATAACCGAAACAGAAATACCATAAACATATCATCCATCAACATCCATATATAGATTAGTACATTTTCACATGAAAATAAAGGGATGAATTTCTTATTAATCAATGCAATGAACCAATGAGAGATGAGACTACCATGTTGCCCCCGACCATAGAATGGATGAGCCAAATCTCTCTTCAGCCATTCACCCTCGTTCCATATTCCAGGCATGAATGTGGGGATCAAACTAAAAGAACTCAACTAAGGCATACCAAGGCTACGCCACCTGACCCTGATCAGTAGAAGCTAGGTTTTACCATAATCCATCTTGGATCACTAGGCCAACACAATGAACACATCATAACGGACTTTACTGTGATCTCCAACTGATCACTAGGCCAAACATTCATGGATGTCACCAAATTTCTCCACCTACGTTGTGAGCAATTTTCCTGTCTCCTAGTCTCTCAGGCTTTATTGCAATCCAAACTCAGATCACTAGGCCCTAAACCAAGACCCACTCTCCAGGCATTACCGCATATCCCAAACTCGGGATTGCTAGTCCCAATAGAGATCAAACCACCTCTATGATTTACTCTATATCATACCATTCATCGGAAGGATTCCTAGGCCATCCAAGGCAACACAAAATCTGGCTTTACCACAACCCACAATATAGTTTAGGGGTTACTAGGTCATGTGTTCTATCATTTTATAGATCCACCTCACTCAACTTTGAATCCATCTGACAATCGAGCTCAACCAAACATGAGAACCCCATCACACCATGGCTATTTGGAAATGACAAGGCTAGGCTGAAAAACATTATTACACTTGGCAAAACATATGCCATGATATAAAAGAACCACATGCAATGCCATGTTTTCCAAATCTAGTAAGGAAAATTCATATGCAAGTCAATACCTGCAATGAAACCTATTGTAGCTACTTGATCCCGACTTTCCCTGCTTGATCTTTGCTTCCTCTTGCCTTCTTTTCCTTTCTTGCTCCAATGCCAAAGTGCTCGAAGAAAACTCTAGGTGTCCAAGAGTATGAGAGAAAGAATAATGAACGAGCTCCAAAGATAAACTGACAAAATGTTACCAACTGATCTTCATAAGCCGTTTTATGAATGAGACCTCTATTTTCTTCATTTTCCATTATTTTCCTTCATTTTCCTCCTCACATGTAACCTGTGACTTTTCACCTCCTTTTTCTCCTAATTTCCATTATTTTCATAAATAATTGTGCCAAAAATGACATTTTTCCTTTCTAAAGCCTTAGTCATTTCCTTTGCCAATTTCCTTAGCCATAAATAACCAAATGAACACCCCATAGGATGTATTTCCCAACATTCAGCTTCGAAATAAGTGTCCCTTTCATCAGTGGTTATTGCTTTTAACTTTTATTACATGGAATTGTCACCAGGGTTGTTATAGAACCCTCCCCCTTGGGGGACACTGCCCTCAATGTATAATCACACATATACCTCAACAACCCACTGAAAGAAGATATACTACTCATGAAGCATTATAACCTAGATCGATGTAGTATTTACAATGAAAGATCTGATCAAGAGAAAAACATCATGACAACATGACAACATACCGCATAGTGGTACTTTATAGCACAACTCATTACGGTATTTACAATGATCATCCTATTGAGTTCCAACTCATATAACATCATAACATCATGATAACCTAACCACATGATAGCATAATAGCATAATACCCTTACCACATAGTGAAGCTTTATAATCATAGCTCGTTACGATATTTACATCCATACTCGGGTGTACATATAACAACATCATCGAAAATATAGATACCAAAACATATACCAAATCATATACCAAAGCATATATGAAACATATACTAAACACCATGTCTAAGCATATATCAAAACATCATATAACATATAGAAAATCATCATAAAACAAATACTAAACCATCATAAATCAAATACAAAACCACCATAAGCAAATACCAACCCACCATAAGCAAATACCAAACCACCATATCAAGCTGCTTTGCCTCAAATGGAAAACAAGGAAGGATACATGGCCCGCATTTGATCTATCATCTCCCATGTAGCTTCATCTAGCCCAAAGTGCTTCCATTTCATTTTAACATGCTCAATTTCTCTGTTCTGGAGCATGAGCACCTTTTTCTGCCATATACACTAAGGCTCTAGCTAGAATTCTCCATCTGGTTCCACATGCAATACAGACTAGTTAATTACATGATCAAAATCCTTTGAATAATTCTTAAGCAGCATGGAATTTCACTGTTGGGGGCAGTGCAAGTCGACAGGGTACTAGCCCAATCCTCTCAATGATACTAAAGAACAATGTAAACTTGGAAACGAGAACTATAAACTCAAAATGGGAACTCTGGCCAAAAAACGCCAAAAAAACATCAAAAACAGTGCTAAAAATGAAAAGTGTGTATACTGGAATGATGGTTTTTTCTTTTTTTAGGGACAATTTTTAACATGTTTTAAAAATGGTAGTGAAAAAAAAAATTTCGTGCAAAATATAGCTTGAAAACGAAAAAGTGATTTTACTGGAACGATGATTTTTTTTTAGGGTCAATCTTCAAAATTTTAAAAAAATGCTAGTAAAATGATCTAACAACATAAAAGTGACTCATAATTTCTCATTTAACACCATATGGAAATCAAAAATTTTATTTCAAGAGACGATGCATACATCGGTTAGATAAATTGTCTTAAACAATTATTCAAAATCACTCATATTTCTTGCATGCCATCAGAATTCACATCTTCAGATGAGTCACTGGATGCTGATGAAGATGTTCCATATTCTTCTCTTTCATCAACTAGTGCCCCATCTGAGTCCACATGCATGCCCATCATTTCAGGTTTCAAAATTATTCTAGATCTACAATTGGTTTCAGCAGACTCCGATCTCAATATTGTTCCTTCTGGTAACAACCTTTTTAGAATCTTTATCATCTTGAAGCGAAGAGTTCCCCTCTTTGTTAAATTGAAGTCATAAACAAGTATTTCAACATCCTCCAATTTCAATATGTCTGTGTGGCGACAATTTATATTCGTACCCTTTCTTTTTCTCTTTCCGCCATTTTGTTTGTCAACTACCATCTATGGCTTATACCCACCATTGAATGGGTGTGTATTTGTGGCATACCAATGTACTTCAACACTTGTAACATCCTCATTTTCTATAAATACCTTTATAACTTTAGCAACCCAAAATGGATAGCCATTGAGATCTCCATCTGCTAGCACTGTGATCATGCAACCCTCCTTAATATCCTGTATTGAACCCCTGCAAAGGTCTTCCATGGCTTCACATTGTGCATGAGATCTTCTAGAACCAGTATACATCTCTCTTTCCTCTCCCTGTGAAGAATTAATGATACCTTGAGATTGTTGTTGTTCAACAATGTTTATTTCCTCATGTGCATTTGACACATTTTGTGGCCAAATAAATGGATTTTTCAAAGGTATATCTTCATTTATTCTTGTTGAAATGATATCACTTTGATTATTGAAAAATGATTCCCACCAAAGTGAATCAACAATGTCAAAGTACTCATATGTATATCTAATACATTTTTTAATTTCTTCTAGGAAATCAGAATAATTTATATCTCTTTTTTGTTTACGTGCATTATGAACTTCACCAACTGATTGTAATAACAATATTTTCGATGCAAATATTGGATGATCTGGAATGGACTTCAAAAATTGCAAACCTGATGACGGTGCCCATTCTGTAGTAGTTGAATACTTCTTACCCCATATTAGTGTTTTCCCATCAATTTTTTTGATATGAAATTGATGTTGGAAGCTAATGTCATTAAATTGTTCAATGCATTTCCCCTCACCATATGATCCCATAATAAACCTTCGCATGTCAAAAATTTCTTCCAACGGATCAAAAGTAGGCTTTGGCATGTATGATTTCTTAATACATTCAATTAATGATGGCAAGCTCCCAGCTTCCTTCCTCCTCAATGTGACTGAAAAACGACTGAACATATGATCAATATGATCATGAGTGCGCCCAACAACAAGGAAACAAACCTTTACCTTATGAAAAATTCTCAATTCAACAAGCATGTTTAGATATCCAAAAACAACCTAATTTTTGTTTTCATGGCAAGTGTTGTCCAATTCTAGATACAAAACTTTAGGAAGATTACCAGACCAATGAGAAAGCACATCATGAATTATGGTTATGGTCATATTTGCATCATTATGAATATTTGGAGAGTGAAGTACACCTTTGGCAACATTTTCCCATTGAAGACCATACAAATGACCAAGTGATACTGAATAAAAATTTTCCTCCTGTAAATTTTTGGGCGTGCGAACAAAATGTGGTAAAAGTGTTTTCTTCTGGTCCATACCATCAATTATCAAACCCAAATATTTATTCGGATTATCATAACAATTCTTTCGATGCTTTTACAACTTTTTATGTTCATTTGTTTGTTGTTCGCGATGCTCCTAAAGTTCTTTGACAATTGAATCTACACAACATAAAAGAAAGCCATTAAGAAATATGTTTTCATACTTGATGAATATACAATCTTAAAAGT
>APFE031371374.1:0-46292 GCA_000404065.3 Pinus taeda
CATCAAGGAGGTGGGATCTCTCTCTATCCAGGCTTTCATTATCCGAAATCCTGAGGGCACGCGTAGCCAGGGTGTTAAGAACACCCATCTTCTGAGCAGGGAAATGATGGGAATCAGAAAGAAGATACTGCTCTGTGTGCGTTTTCTTACGGAACACTGCGTGGGAGAGAGAGCCGTCCTTCTTCCTAGAAATAAGAATATCCAGGAAAGGGAGGCTGCCATTGACCTCTTTTTCCATGGTGAACTTAATAGCTGAGGACTAGCCGTTGAGGTGATCCAGGAAATGATCCAGCTCCTCATGGCCATGGGACCAGATAATATTAGTGTCATCTACAGGCCTTTTCTACATCTTAGGAGGGAGACGAGCCGAGGCAAGAGCTTTGGCCTCGAAATCTTCCATAAAAATATTCGCCATGATCGGGGAGAGGGGGGAACCCATGGCAACACCACAAGTCTGTTCGAAGAACTCACCTTCGAAACAGAAGAAAGTGGAAGTGAGACATACCTCAACCAGATGTGCGGTGTCCAGATATGTTAGGCGATAGATAACTTCCATGGCCTCTTTAATAGGAATGCACGTGTACAAGGAGACCACATCAAAGCTGACAAGAATGTCCTCAGGGTCCAGCCTAATTTCCTTGAGATCCGAGATGAAGGATGCAGAGTCCTCCACGAAGGATTCAGTGCGGCCAACCAAGGGCTTAAGCTTAAGAGCCAGATACTTGGCTAGAAGGTAGGTCGGACCCCCGATCGTGTTGACAATCGGCCTCAGAGGGACCCCTTCCTTGTGAATTTTAGGCACCCCATAGATTCTAGGAGTGATGGGATTGCTCTCAATGAGCTTGCGGGACAGGGCACCCACCGAGTTGCTAGACTTGATGGTCTGAGCGACTGTCTTAGATATTTTCTTCAGAGGGTTCTTGGCAAGCTTTTTGTAACTACCACTATTGTGAAGATGATCTAACATCTTCTTACGGTAATCATCTTTGCTGAGGATTACCGTAGCCCCTCCTTTGTCCGCTTTAAGGACCACTATATTTTCATTCTGATTTAAGGACTTTAGGGCATCGAACTCCTCCTTACTGAGGTTCCTATGAGGAGGTTTAGCCTTTCTAAGGACCACAACACAATCTTGTCTGATGGTGTCCTTAATATTATCCGGCAGATCTTTAATTCCATGCTCCACGTCACAAATAATGTCATCTACAGGGATTTTTCTAGGGGCAAGGGCAAAGTTTAAGCCCTTGTTTAAAAGACCAAAAACGGACGGGGAGAAGGAATAGCTTGAAAGGTTAACAACCTTATTATTCCGCGAAGACGAGGGAAGAAAGACCTTTTTGCAGAGGTCCTTATGCTCAATACTACTGTCAAGACCCCCATTGCCATCTAGACAAACCATACTCTTGTTAGAATCACCTCCACTATCATCATTAATACTGAGATTATTAACCCCCTTATCATTATCATTATTAACATTATTATTATTAGGAATCTTATTATCCTTGTCATTCTCATTATTAATGTTATTGTGTGACTCCTTATTATTGCGTGAATTATTAACATTATTATTACCAATACTATCATTATTATTGTCTTTATATAAAATATCCTTATTTATATAATATTTATTCCTATTAATGTTATTGTGTGACTCCTTATTATTGTGTGAATTATTAACATTATTATTACCAATACTATCATTATTATAAGTCTTGTATGGATTATCTATAATATTTTTATTCCCTTTATTATTAATATATGAATTATTCATATTAGTAATATCATTATTATTGTATTTATATAAAATATCCTTATTTATTTATATAAGATTTATTCCCATTAGTAATATCATTATTGTTATCATTATCTACACTAATCCTAATAATATCTTTATTTATATTGTTCTTATTATAATACTTATTGTAGTTGTTCTTATTATCGATCGTATCCTCATACTTTTTACATGAAACTATATTACTGTTGTTCGATGAATTGTTTTTAATAATATCTTTATTTATATTGTTCCTATTATAGTACTTATTATAGTTGTTCTTATTATCGATCGTATCCTCATACTTTTTACATGAAACTATATTATTGTTGTTCGATGAATTGTTTTTTATAATAGCGCTTAAATTTTCGCCTAAATTATGACTTCGACATACCTCAATGGAATTCTTATGGACGTTGCTATTATCAAGGTGACTTCCGTCCAACTCGAGGCTGCACCCGCGACCTACCTTACTCACCTCCTCCGGGCAAATCACGCTGGTGCTGCTGCTTCCATACGAAGAACTCCCGGCCAAACAGGTGAGCGCTGCCTGATCTTCGATATTGGGAGATCTATTATTAATAGCGGAATCTGCGTATGCCATTCCAACTGCATCTACATCACCTTCGGCCTGCATGAACCTTCCAGATGGCGAGACACTGCGTCTATCAGAAGATTCTTCCACCTGGGACTTCAGGTTACGCAATAGGCAAAGCGGATTGACCTTGTTCCTGTCTTCAGAGATGATATCGCTCCTGCCTTTCGATCCAAGAAAACTTGAACTGTCGACCTCTATATCATTCTGGACACTAGAATGCCGGTCATAGTTAATTCGGGCTACCAATGCTCTTGTCAACCTTGGACATTGCTCTTCTGCGTCCAAAGAAACCCGCTGCGGCAACTTGGAAATAAAACCCTCAACTACCGAATGCTCTGCGGAACCATGAGATTGCTCTCTGCGAGAGCCACCAAAGAGATCAGCGAGGCTCATTGGGGCAGGCCTGCTACTGCTTCCTAGTTCCCTGGACGAAGGGATAATGCAGCGTTCTTCAGAGAATTCTTGATTGAAGGATGACACCAAGGAATGGAGGGCCGATTTCTGAGAAACAGAAATACGGCTAAGGGAACTATTGCCCACCGAATCTTCTCTCTCAGATTTCTGAGCTAAGCCTTGAAACTTCTTAGCCTGTTTTTGCCCCTTGATCTCCTCCAATCGTAATGATTTTAATGCTTAGCATGCATCTATTCTGGCCCACACAGAGGGAGAGATCACGTTTGCGAGTTCCAAGTGCAAAACCAGAAGGTTCTGAGAGAGATGATCAAGGTTTCTCCTGACCCTAGCAATTTCAGACCTCAAAAGAGCAAGACTGGCTTTTACGAACACTCCATGATTAGAAGGAGTGTGGAGACGATGACTTATCTGGGCGAAGACCGAGATAACTACGGAATCTTTGCATCTCTTCCATATATCCAAGGGACCACTCACAAGATTTCTCGGATCCTTAGAAAGTTTGATATTCCCTCAACCTTCAGGCCCCTCAAAACCATTCGTAATTCCCTGCGGTCAGTGAAGGATCTTGTTAACCCCAAAGCATGAAAGGTGTTTATTTGATTCCTTGCTCTTGCGGGACACCCTATATAGGGGAAACAGGGCGCTCCATCCAGCAAAGAATTTGCAAACATGCAGCAGACCTGAGGCATGGAAGAACAAAGTCCTTAGCATTAGCAGAGCATGTGGACAAGACTAAGCATCATGTCTGTATTGAGGAGGCCAAAGTCATTGCCAGGGTGGATCAGTTCCATCATCGCAAGTTAAGGGAAGCTATTGAAATTGAGCGGAGACCTATCACTCTCAACAGAGATGACGGGTGGAAGGTAAGTAGGAGTTGGATCCCTGCCCTGTCATCTTAGGGTTTCTTCCTCCCCCCCCGCCTTTCTGTTCATCCAAGAGGCTTTCCTCGTATGTGTATGGTTTAGTCCTGTCGTGTATATAAGCTTATATCGCTGGCAGCGTTCTGTTCGTCCCTGTATATTGGGTTCCTCCTATTTTTATTTTTATTTATGATTACCATCATCAATATATATTTAATTGTAAGTATTAATCTAATTCAAATTTATGTAGATTTTCTCTCTGATAAGGGTCCTTTTCCTGTTTTGGTTTTTATTTAATTCATTAGGTTATTATGTATTCTTGGGTCTAGTCTTATTTGCCTTTTATTTATGATTGCCACCATTGTGTCATTTATTTTATGAAAACCAAATGACATAAAAATAGCTTATCTAAATAAATTAAATAATCGCATAAAAAATCGCATAAATAATTAAATAAATATATATATATATATATATATATATATATATATATATATATATATATATCTTATATTATCTCTAGAAATAAAATAAAATTTTCCTAGTTTACTTGTCATTCTAACCCTTAAGATCAAGTTTTAATAATGTATAAACAAATTAACATACCATCAATAATTAATACATAGCCATATTTAGTTAGAAATTTAATATATAAATAAGAATATATAATTATTTATGCAACTTAAAAAACAATAATCTTTTAATAATAATTTTTAAATTACCATTAGTATTAATTTATTTAACCCAATGTTATTTAAATAAATAAATTTATTTTGATACTATTCGCTCATTTATTAATTATACCTAATTTCTCTTATTTCTAGAAATACAATATTAGATTATTAATCTTAATATAATAAAAATAATAACAAGATTTAATTTATTAATATAATTTTGGCCTGGGTCCTAGAGTCAAAACTAGCCGTTAGGTAGCCGTTAGAGTCTCTGCTCAGTCTATTTAACTTGCTAGGCAAGATCTGTTTCTTCAACTTGTCCTGATGATGAACCACACTAGTTGGTTCAAAACGCATCGACAAAGGTCTCTTTCATGTGATTTACGCCGAAGCTCTTCTTATAACTATGATGAATCACAAAAGCCTCAATTTTACAATTGTTTCCCTGCACGGTATAGCCATCACATCCAAAGTTCACCATTTTGAACGGGCACGCTTGCAGGTCTCGAAGTTGAAAACAGATCTAGCCTTTTTGAAGAGATGCAGAGATTCCATAGTTATCCCGGTCTTCGCCCAGATAAGTCATCGTCTCCACACTCCTTCTAATCATGGAGTGTTCGTAAAAGCCAGTCTTTCTCTTTTGAGGTCTGAAATTGCTAGGGTCAGGAGAAACCTTGATCATCTCTCTCAGAACCTTCTGGTTTTGCACTTGGAACTCCCAAACGTGATCTCTCCCTCTGTGTGGGCCAGAATAGATGCATGCTCAGCATTAAAATCATTACGATTGGAGGAGATTAGGGGGCAAAAACAGGCTAAGAAGTTTCAAGGCTTAGCTCAGAAATCTGAGAGAGAAGATTCGGTGGGCAGTAGTTCCCTTAGCCGTATTTCTATTTCTCAGAAATTGGCCCTCCATTCCTTGGTGTCGTCCTTCAATCATGAATTCTCTGAAGAAGGCTGCGTTATCCCTTCGTCCAGGGAACCAGGAAGCAGTAGCAGGCCTGCCCCAATGAGCCTCGCTGATCTCGCTGGTGGCTCTCGCAGAGAGCAATCTCATGGTTCCGCAGAGCATTCGGTAGTCGAGGGTTTTATTTCCAAGTTGCCGCAGCTGGTTTCTTTGGAGGTAGAAGAGTAATTTCTGGGGTTGACGAGGGCATCGGTAGCCCGAATTAACTATGACCGACATTCTAGTGTCCAAAATGATATAGAGGTCAACAGTTCAAGTTTTCTTGGATCGAAAGGCAGGAGCGATATCATCTCTGAAGACAGGAACAAGGTCAATCCCCTTTGCCTATTGCGTAACCTGAAGTCCCAGGTGGAAGAATCTTCTGATAGACGCAGTGTCTCACCATCTGGAAGGTTCACGCAGGCCAGAGGTGATGTAGACGCAGTTGGAATGGCATACGCAGATTCCACTATTAATAATAGATCTCCCAATATCGAAGATCAGGCAGCGCTCACCTGTTTGGCCGGGATTTTTCCGTATGGAAGCAGCAGCACCAACATGATTTGCCCGGAGGAGGTGAGTAAGGTAGGTCGCGGGTGCAGCTTCGAGTTGGACGGCAGTCACCTTGACAATAGCAACGTCCATAAGAATTCCATTGAGGTATGTCGAAGTCATAATTTAAGCGAAAATTTAAGCGCTATTATAAAAAACAATTCATCGAACAGCAGTAATATAGTTTCATGTAAAAAGTATGAGGATACGATCGATAATAAGAACAACTATAATAAGTACTATAATAAGAACAATATAAATAAAGATATTATTAAAAACAATTCATCGAACAAGAGTAATATAGTTTCATGTAAAAAGTATGAGGATACGATCGATAATAAGAACAATATAAATAAAGATATTATTAGGATTAGTGTAGATAATGATAACAATAATGATATTACTAATGGGAATAAATCTTATATAAATAAGGATATTTTATATAAAGACAATAATAATGATATTACTAATATGAATAATTCATATATTAATAATAAAGGTAATAAAAATATTATAGATAATCCATACAAGACTTATAATAATGATAGTATTGGTAATAATAATGTTAATAATTCACACAATAATAAGGAGTCACACAATAACATTAATAGGAATAAATCTTATATAAATAAGGATATTTTATATAAAGACAATAATAATGATATTACTAATATGAATAATACATATATTAATAATAAAGGGAATAAAAATAGTATAGATAATCCATACAAGACTTATAATAATGATAGTATTGGTAATAATAATGTTAATAATTCACACAATAATAAGGAGTCACACAATAACATTAATAATGAGAATGACAAGGATAATAAGATTCCTAATAATAATAACATTAATAATGATAATGATAAGGGGGTTAATAATCTCAGTATTAATGATGATAGTGGAGGTGATTCTAACAAGAGTATGGTTTGTCTAGATGGCAATGGGGGTCCTGACAATAGTATTGAGCATAACGACCTCTGCAAAAAGGTCTCTCTTCCTTCGTCTTCGCAGAATAGTAAGGTTGTTAACCTTTCAAGTTATTCCTTCTCCCTGTCTGTTTTTGGTCTTTTAAACAAGGGCTTAAACTTTGCCCTTGCCCCTAGAAAAATTCCTGTAGATGACATTATTTGTGACGTGGAGCATGGAATTAAAGATCTGCCGGATAATATTAAGGACACCATCAGACAAGATTGTGTTGTGGTCCTTAGAAAGGCTAAACCTCCTGGTAGGAACCTAAGTAAGGAGGAGTTTGATGCCCTAAAGTCCTTAAATCAGAATGAAAATATAGTGGTCCTTAAAGCGGACAATTCCTAGACAATTCCTCTGGACTAGAGTTCTCGTACTTTCACCCCATGGGCGAGATCCAAAGAGTTGGATCGCCTCCCCTCGTCGAGACAATCCCATGATGAAGTAGATATCCATCTCCTCAAGTTCTAGTTCCCAGCCTTTTATGATGAATATCTCTCAATCTACATCCCAGAGACTGATCAAATAGGGAAGCAATTCCATTTGAGCCCTTAACCTTGTGGTCGTGAAGAAATTTAGCAACATGCAATTCCTTAGAGTATTTATGCATTCAGGATTTTAAGTTGCTTTATGGTATTTAACCTCATGGCCTCTTTCTTTCCATTCTACAACCATGATCTCCTATAAAACATCATTTAACACCAATTAATGATTTTTTCATGGATTAAAATCATAAATTTTTTCTTGAAAAGAGGGTTTTCCTTCCAAAAATCCACCTTGGCGCCTTCGTGCCTATTTTTACAAAGAGAGAAATGTCATCGAAAGAGCCTTCGGGCTTGAGCATGATGATCACGGGTCTAATGACCATACTTGGGATGATCGTCGACATCCTAAAAAATAAAAATTCTCCCTTATAGCATAAAAATTATCGTTTAAAATGCATAAAAAGTGATAAAATGCAAGAGCAGGGATGGGCCTCCTACCTGTTACAGACGTTTCATGAAATGGCACCCTGGATCTCCCATACCATCCACTCCAAAATCAATAAAATTAGGGCACAAATTCACTTTCAGAGCTTATTATCGTAAAATGATAAAAAAAATATATTTACTTTTGGTTATTTATAAGTTTTGCAAGTTTTATAAGTTTTCTCATTTGACTATTCCATATTGTCATCATGACCTTTAGTCCTATTTTGAGTCAGATGCTGCCAGACTCCGAAGTCGTGTCGCTAGTGTTCAAGAGAAGTCCAATCTGCAGTTATCTACCTATACATTGTTTGAGTCCCTGTTACAGTCTTGAAAATTTTTCCACTTTATTCCTTGTTTCGTGTCAATGATAGGGGATTCATAATTTCCCTCCTTCAACGGGTCACTTCCTGTCGACTTCAGCTCATCATCTAGAAAGATGACTTGTAAACTCCCTTTCAGTACCTTAGAGCTTGCATGCCTTAATGGAAAGTTATCTGCATCCGACGATAGGTCTTCATTATTTGCTTTCAATCAAGTGATTCCACAAATGTTCGACTTCAACTTCATTATCACATTCATGGATTGTATTGTTGTACCTTGAGCTCCATTGTCATTATTGGTGGTTCCTCTCGTACATGTTAATGGTCTACATCATTGGTGGTAATCAGGTGGTGTTATAGGATGTTTGACTTCAACACATTCATTTGCAAGTTAGAATTTGTACTTTGATCAAGTCGAGATGGAGCGCAAGACCCTAGGTATTGTCTAATATGACTCAAGTTGTGTGGAGTTATATGTTGTTCATGATTGTACACATGTTTCTACTATATGGATGGATGTGACCATACTGTGGGATTTTATATTTATGATGATCCTCATTATCTCGATGGTTGCGCCCATACCATGGATCTTTCCATATAGACTTCTTCATCGAGATGGTTGCATCCATGCCATAGATTCATGTCTTGATCTCAGATATGTATATGTATATGCATCCTTGATTTGCAGGTCTCCTGATAGTGTGTGTCCTCATCCTTGCACAAGCTTGTAACACATCTCAGTCATCACTCCTCATTTTGCCTTCATGCTTTAAGGGGCATCTGTTACACAGTATTTTATCATGCCTCCTGAAATTCCCTATGACATACCCTGAAGTGCCTGAAACATGACCATTATATAGTATACTCATCCATGTATACAACTCATATTTCTCCTAAGACTTTGATTGGAAAATGCCTTGAGGTTTCCCTGAAGAAATAGCTCTTAAAGCCCTAAAATGAGAATCATCTCTCTTATAAGGCTTAAAATAATGATGGTCTCCTATTGAACTATACTTGACCAACGATGGCATCACTCTGTTCCCTTGCATACCCGTGATGATTCAAAAAAGGTAATTTTCCCAAAGAGGATGAGAAGCTTCATGATCTAGAAGCTTCAAGAGCGGCGAGTTAGAGGTTGTTTCACATAGATGAGGTCGAATCCTCTCAACTTAGCCTCTTTTTCTTATCCCTGTGAGCTACCTCCTTAAGATGAGTCCCTAATCCTATCTTTGGATAAGTCCTAACTCCCTTTTCCACCTTCTAAATTCATCTTCTCCCATTCCCAACTGACTGGTCTACGTCTATTTGCACTCTTATGCTAAGCTTGTGCCTAGAGGCTATTCATTAGACTTGGAGGAGTGCTTCGAGAGTTCTTGGCTTAGACTTGGATTACCACTCAAGGATAGCCTTTCAACATCAAGGCTTTGGTTGTAAGTTTCTCTTTATTTATTAACAATATACAATTGTTGATTCATCTTCCCAAAATATATATGTTCATGTATTATTTAGCATGACATTCCTTTATCATTTAAGTAGGTTTTTATTGGATTTTCTATTGGTTTTGGCATGCTTTGTTATCTCTTGATCACCTATACAGGTACATAAACACTAAGAGAAGTAGGAACAAGTTTGTGACACAAGCGGTTTGAGGCCCTCAACAAAGGAAATTGGAATAGCATCCGAACGAGGTAGACCATATCCTTCGTTCTTATTTTCAATTATAACCTAGGAAGATGTCTAGTTGATTGCTACTTTAGTTACTAGACCCACTCATTAGGCTAGAGGGATCGTCTTTTTCCGCAGAGAGGATTAACCTTGTCAATAATATTGGATTCCTTCAACTTAGGTGAACCAATATTATCAACAACCACATGATGAATCCAAAGGTTCGACTTCTAATTCTTGGAAAACAACACATTTATCACATGGTCCTTTAATGTTGGAATTATGGACATGATAAACTCTTCTAACTTCTCAGTGAAGCCACTAAGCGTGGATGCTCTACATCTCATAAAAAAATTGTAATCTTCCTTGACATGGTTCTTTGAAATGGCTTGACAAAACGTTTTCCAAAATTTGGGATCGAAACAAGATCGCAGATATTGATCTACCTGTGGAAAATTATCTCATTATATATGGAGCTTTATGCTTGCATTTAGGGCCACAAGTTCTTGAACACTTGCAAGTTTCAACAACTACCTGATCATCTAATTACCACAACGACAATGACTTAATCCTTGAACGAGCACAACGGCTCTCTGTCTAGTTTGTAATTGAGCCTATGAAGGTCTTTTTGAGAATTAATCTAGGCAACACTTATAGGTGCTATTAGAGTCTATATTGACCTTAGGCTGAAGGGAGGCAATCCTAGGATAACCACAAACCAAGCTTAACCTAGTAGCTAGCCCTAACAGGTTGGGAGAGGGCTCTCTCTTGTGAATTTCAGTCGAGATGATTGAATCAAATATGGATTTTAGGCAAGGTATAGTATCTCAGAGGATTTGATTGGATTTTTTTTGGGTCGAAACAACAAGAGAAAGGATGATTTGGACTATGGAATCGATGTCAATTTCTGCCGGAAAACCTAGGGCAAATTAAGTGCGATGTTCAGCCAAGTGAAGACTGTAAATGTGAGAAGTATAGAGGAGAAAGCCTGCTACCCTGTAGGAATCAAACAAAGGATGAATCTACAACAAAAACTTTAGATGAAAAAGAATCACGAGGTTGCTGAACAAAGCATCTAGCCAAGGATGAATTCTGCTAAGACAACCATTACAACTAACAACAAAAACATCATGAAAGGAGCATAATTACGGATGAATTCCTAACATATCACTTAGATAATGTTGTAACAAGGCAGAAAAAACATAATGTGTAAATGAATTATACGAAAAACATACTAAACATCAGCACCGTGATGAATCCCAGATCCAAAGGGCAAAAGACTGCTTTACTAAAATGATATTTAGGAAAAAAATTACACAAAGCCAAGACAGCCTCTCTGCTACAAAAATAAAACCTCTACACTATGAAATTCATAAAATTTATACGTTTATCTCATCCATGTATTAAGGGAATTGAGCTCAACCATCTTCTTCAAAATAGAATCAGTTACATTAAACTTGGACCGAATTTCTAAAAATAGGTTTTGAAGATGAACTCGTATCTCCTAAACCATAGCACCTGTTACAAAACTGAAAGAGGCTTTTGTAGATAAGGTCATGTTGGAGACAAATCTCTCTCAAATTCTAGAAATTCATTTCCAGTTTCTTGAAATATGTGCCACAAAATCATCTATAAAACAAAAAAACATTAAAAACTTAAATATGTCAAAATGAGTTGTAAATATATAGTCACATTTTCAAATTCACAACACCTGTGAATAAATTGAAAGAGGTTTTTGTTATATGGCTCATGGTTAACAATAACCTCCTTGGGTTTTTAAAAATTACTTTCCATCTGTTGTAAAACGCCACCACACTATAATGACTAAAACAGTAAAAAAAAATGAAAAATTGCTTTGTTTTAATGTAGGCTCCAAATATCACTACATATCTCCCACATAGTAGCACCTGTGCATAAACTGAAGGAGGTTTTTTTTATTGGTATGTGATGGACAAAAACCTCTTTCACTTTTGAAAAATTCCTTACCATTTTTCAGAAACTGATCTTGTACTAAACTTGTCATTGTGTGCAACAACTGACCTCAAAACATGCATAACCAAGAATCACTCATTCATTTCAATCATATCTTCTTATCCAGAAACCAGTTATGGGAGTGTGATATGCCATTGGAAATATTTTTCCGAGCTTCTTCTAATGGAAATACTTAGGATATGATTTGCACTGAAGATGATGTGCAAAACATCTCTGCAAACAAGACATAGTAAGAGCCCATTTTGATTCCTGGCGACAGGCTGCGAAGACTGGAACTAACAAGTGCCTTCGTTGCTAATTTGATTATGTTGTCTTGATTTCCTCTCAGAGTAGGTTCTGAATCTAATGTTACGATGATCTATTGCTACACAAGAATGTGCCAAGATGGATCCATCAAGGCTCATACGGAACGAAAACATTATGATCCTGAACTCGCAAAAAATTGAAATTTGGCCTGAAATTTTTAATGCAACGGAATTGAAATGACGATTTGTGAGTTATAGATTGTTGGAGGCATCGCATTGTTTATATTAGTCCCCAACACCAAGAGGGTGTTTTCATTATATTTGTTTGTGGAGGAGACAAGCATCATTGCCATCAATAGATGAGTTTTATCTTGGCTCAAAAAGATTTAATAAGCAAGTCATGCTTCACTTTCATGATGGGATTGGTCATCAATTAACATGTTCGTAGTAGGTAATGAAGGAAGGTGCCACCTGTCTCTTCATAGGCACAATATAAATGTCCTGATCTAGTACTATTTGATGGCAAGGAACCCAAAACACATAGATAAAACTACTCTTACTCAATCCACTCTCCTACATAGGATTTAGAAATTTACAATTTGCCATCTTCCTATCCTTCCCAAAAGGGATTTACGCCAAAATTGGCTCTAAAAAAAATATAAAAATATGAGGAGAAATAATAAGAAACAAAATATTTCTCAAAACTATACATTTGTTTTCACTACAAAGCCAAATTACAAGCCACATAAATAGTTCTCATGAGGTCCAACAGGTTCCAAATAAGGAGAATATTGTCGAGGAAATCTCATAACAAAAAACCAACACCAACAACCTAGTCCTACCTATATATTAATGTAAGAATTATTCCATGTAGTCCAACAAACAATAGTTTTTAGGCACCCTATTTGTATATCTCCTACGACATATCCAACAAATTTCATCATTTTAATTCTCTTGAAACATGGAGCATGTTGGAGGGAGTCCATCTAACAATAATTTGTTGATACCCTCCCTCTATGTCTCCTATCACATGATGTGATGAGTGTTAAAGAGCATGATGAATTGATCATTGTAGTTAGTTCTAATTTTACCATACATGAATTCATGGATCATATGGGACTTACCCTTACTCTATCCAGAGAGCCCCAAAGTAATATTTCAAAATGGAAGACAATTTAGTCAATTTGCATGACTGGTAAAACAAGGTAGATAATTAATAACACTGATCTAAATGAAAGTGTTGGGATTTTAAGTATAAATTCCTAATATTGCTCAACTTTAATTTGTGCCCTTCGAATTTTCAATGTAAATTAGGTGACTACAAATTCATTAGTTCCCATGCTACGCATGAATAGAGAATTTGTTATAATGTTCAATGTGTTTTTATCTCTAACCACAACTACCAATCTCCTTCAGTAATTCTTAAAGAGTTTCTTTTACTTCCATAAAGGCAATGCAGATTGCAAAACATTGGTAAATTATATTGTTTGGGATCAAATACCCAAGTTGATGTTCAACTTATTGGAATTTAAGTGAGCAAAAGAGATAATGAGAGTGATAATTAGAACATACATTGAATTCAGTCGTGAGATTGTCATATCCAGATCCTCTTGAAGCAAAGCTTACACCCATTCTAATGTCTTTGGAAGTTAGGGTAGGGTCTAAATATGCCACCAATGTCTCTTTCAGTCCTAATGTTTTTGGGTAAGTTATTCTTCCATTGGACAACCTTTCGGTGGGCTTATGATCAATGAAATCCCTTTCGTAAGGAGGAAAGTTGCTATTAGGTACAAGATAGTCATTATTGCCTGCATCCATGGTTGAATCCCTGAAAACAAAGAGATCTGGGAACATTGGTGGCGTGTTATTTCATTTGACTCAATGAAGGAAATACAGTATGCAAGGAGAAAGCAAGGGAAGAGTACTAATGAATTGAGAAAAAGTGCCAATGTCATCATCTTGGATTTCCTAGAGGAAGGCAAGAAAACCATGAAGAGTGAAGATGGGAAAAAAAGGAATGGATATCAATTGTGAAATATCAACTTCATTTTCTAGGAAATGAGAAACATCGATAACGATAAATCCCTTTCTATCATCCACAAAAGTTTTCAGAGTTGATAATTAAACTTTCCATGCCTTATCAATTAAAGTGGTCGCAAAAAGTGGGACCAATTCAATGTGATGTGGATTTTGACAAAGTGTCCTCCCAATGTATGGCATACTTCCTTGAGTTGCAAATACTTTGGAATTGTTTATCGAGCCCACAATTTTTCCCTGATGGAGAAATTCTCGCCAGAATCTAGTGAAATAAAATGAGAAATCCAATCTTTGAAGTGTTTGAATCTTTTTTTTGATGTTTTAAATAAATTCAACACCATCAATAACCCCTGGGGCACCCAAAATCATGAATCTTGACAACTATAACTAGAATTCCCAAAAAGTTTTGCCAGATATTTCAAAATCCTGCCAGCATTTCCATTGTTTTCACAGCGAAATTGTGGCCTTGGTGGACTACAACAATGTTCATCATGTGTGTGAGATATTAACAATTAGAGTGGGTCCACGAAGACCTATGTATAATTTAATCAAGGACAATAACTATAACGCAACATAGTCCCTTCCTCTACCACTAATTAATTGATTAAGGTCATGTTTCGTTTATGGGATCTGCATTTTGCCTACATTTTTGTCTATGCATGTGCTTCCCCTGCACAACTTCCTTGCACAACCACCTCCACACATCTTCCTCTGCACAATAAAAGCTTCACACAATGAGAACGTAAGTAAATAACTTTGGTGCTACTACTTTAATATTATTAATGGCTTTACCTTGGAAGTCACGTATGACGCTTAAATAAATGATGGGTGGAGAATTCATTATAAGGACTAGCAATTATGATATGCCTAAAGTAGCTCCCCCTGCCCTTATGCATCTAGGGCTATGAACCAACTAGGCTTATCTAAATTCCACTGGTAGTTGTATCCAATGGGTGGCTTCGGTTATTCACTAGGTCCGGATTGAAGGTTAAGTTGTTAGTCAGTGGGAAGAAGTAGGTGCTAGTGAGAGAGTGGAGTGATTTGTTCATCATGATACACGAGATTGCTATGACTACATAATAATCATTCAAGGTTGCGGTGGCTATGGTCACTATTGATATCAAATGGATGAGATAGTAGGGTTTTTTTTGGTAAAAGGGAGTTCTCATGTGATTTCTCTATGCAATGCTCATGAGCATGATTCAACAGAGTCTTATTTGGATTGTTGTGATCTATATTATGATTTTAGATATTGGGACCCATATTATGAGTTTAGGGATCAATATGAAAATTTTGTTCTTCGTAACAAATCTTAAGATGTTCCTCACCTTTCTACCTCAGGTGAGCCATCCTTCGTGATTGAACCAAAAATCTAGACCCATAAATAGTAGCAACGAACATCAAAGCCAACAACTTATTGTATTTATTTTATTGATATTTCCAATGAAGTAGCACAATATCCATTAAATTTGACCTATAAAAGTGAAACCTTGAGCGATAGTTCAAGTTATCATCAAGAGAAGTAGCACAAGTTTCTATAGAGGAACCTTTACCATTACATTGGGACCTTTCTTGGGATCTTTACTATTGCTTATGTTGAGTATATTGATTTGGTTTCTTTATTTTACCTTTGAGAAACTGACACATCACTAATTAATAACCTGTAATATTTCAATGATCTAGTGACTAGATCTTCATTAATTGGCTTTCAAATGAGTCCGAATTGATTTCTTTGTTGATTAATTCATTGATAAAATCCACTTATCCCAATGTTGAACTAAACCATGTCTAGGCGTATGCTTATCCACTTGATGCAATGTGATGTTGATCATTAATCTAGCAATCACATGCTAATGTCAATCCCAATTCATCTAATGTCATTCTACCACTCCCACTACACAATGCCTCCTAAACTGAAATATTGAACACTTCACCAAAGCAATTACAACCAACATGTTTAGATCAAATTGATGCAATGCCAATTTTCAATCCATCCATTGTCAATGTAACCAACCACTAATTCTACACAAATTCCAAACTCCTAAAATCTGACTTCAATACCCAAGAAACTACATGCTTCAAGGGAAAAGTAACTTTTCCCAAATCGAAGAGTGAAGGAGGATTTACAAGTAGAATCACTTGGGGAGATTTGTTGGAGAAAAAAATGTTTATTTCTCTTTTGAATCCCTACACCTTTGATCCTAATTTGAAAAATAATTCCACAATTTCACACTCATTTCTGAGCTAATTTAGCTATGTGGAATGTGGAGGAAGTTCATTGTGTGAAGTGCATACATTGTACGGAGCTTCGCACTATCACACAATGAGCTTCTTTTGCATTAGATCTAGATAGAGTGGAACCTATTCATTTCATTATATAGTTAATTGTCTAATGTGTATTCAGTTTGGATGGAAAATCGTCTAGTGGAACAATTACTAGTGGATTGGTTTATTATGTTAGTGGATCAGTTAATTTGTCATATGAGATCTTGAATGAGGCCAACATAAGCACTGGTTTCGAGGTGCAGAGAAAATATTCTCTAACAGCTTCAACCATGGAAGACCTGTTTCTACACTTTGAATAATACTAGCCTCCACATTTTGCATATTCTTTGCCTCCACACAAATGCATTAATACATTATGAAATGTTATCTACCTATAACAACCCCAAGTTAAAGTTTCACATAATAAAGGACAATAAGGGAAATATAGGACCAAGGTCGTGAGACACATATTCCAAGATGAATGTTGGGAAAAACACTATAGTGGGAATCACTTTTGGTTTATTTATGGCTGTAATAACTCTGGACACCACATATCTCCACAATGGTATAATATTGTCCACATTGGGCCTAAGCCCTCATGGATTTGCTTTTGGACTTACCCCAAAAGGCCTCATACCAATGGAGATATTTGTCCATCCTTATATACCCATGATCCTCCCCACTTCTAGTCAATGTGGGACTTTGGTCGTATACCCAACTATCCTCCCCTCGAACAAAGGACCATCGAGCCTCCCCTCAAACGATTATCCATCCATCCACTCTCTACCAACCAGGATTCTCCACTCCAATGCGTTGGAAGCACATGCCTTACATGGAACACCACCTGCCTCAAGAGCTTGCTCTATCCCAGGTCAACTCCTTTTCACCGTGTTGTGACTAGGAAACGTCCATGAAGAATCTGGAGCACATGCCTGTCTAACCGAGCTCATCCACGGATCCCATCATGATATTACTGGGGCCCACCACCTTCGTTCGACATTCCGAGGATTCATCCACTTGGCTAACTTTGGGCATGGCTCTGATACCACTTGTAAGGACTCTGGACACCACATATCTCCACAATGGTATGATATTGTCCACTTTGGGCCTAAGCCCTCATGGATTTGCTTTTGGACTTACCTCAAAAGGCCTCATACCAATGGAGATATTTGTCCATCCTTATATACCCATGATCCTCCCCACTTCTAGTCAATGTGGGACTTTGGTCGTATACCCAACACCTATCAGTTTCAATCTCTATAGTTAGTTCTCCCTCCGACAGTAGTATTTCCTGGGGATCCATGGTGTGCACCATCCCTGTTGCTTCCAATGTGCAGGGTGCCAAACTAGTTGACACTGCACTACTTCATCCCACGCTGTTCTAGACCTGTGATGCCTGGATCTATAGCTTGTGCATACCCATCGAAATGGCCCCCAAGGCCTGCTTCTGTTGTAGCTTGAATTATTGCAGCAGTTCCACGGTGGTATCTCTGATCGTATCACTGATATCATTTAAATCACCTTATGTTAAGGTGATCAGATAGAGAGAAGTCTTGTTGGCCTTAGACTTCTTTCGCAGCCCTACCTTCTGTGGATCTCTGTTGTGCTTAATGTGAAAGGAAGCGGTCTCTAAGTTTGCTCCTCCCTGGTCCGACTACTGTTCCTCCTCCTCTGTCTCTAGAGAAGGCAACTTCTGACTCCTGTCGGAGCTGTGCTCCTCTTCTTTCGCCTGTCCTTCCGTCTGCTTCATAGTGGCATGCTCTGCCTTGTCCTTGTCCTCAACCTCCTTTTTTCTTTTTACTGCCAACTGCTCCATCTTCAGCTTAGCCTCCTCCCTTTTTTGCTGCGCTGCGGTCCTGCCAGACCCAATAGTCAAGTCCGAGGTAGTGCACCAATTTGTCGGCCATTGGTTGAGGACCACTGTAATTGCATCATTTATAGCCAAATATGGTAGGTCATACCCTTTTTTCTCAATGTCCTTGCGTGCACGTTTCAAGACCTAGTGGAAGTCAACCTTGAATTCGACATACTCCTGCAGCTTCTCATACATAATTGGTGACAGCCACAGTTTGCGGTTGATGGCCATATGGATGCTCATCTCCATCAAGATCCAAAATACCTTGTTGTCATTGACCCTTTGAGGGTCCTTCGTAGCCCACATCGAAGCGAACTTTGCTGCCTCTAGTATCTCAGACATGACTAGAGGAAACTAGCTATCCTCTAGTAACTCCCACACGACCAGCACTATGGACAATAGTAGCCAGGCATAATAGAATTTTTTGCTGTGATCCTACGCCTATCTGTGGCTCACGAGGAACTCTCTGTAGAGGTTGTGCGCCCAGTTAAACTATACGCCCTCCACACACTGGGCCACTGAGGTTACTACTGGCACCCACACTTCATCTGCGTGACACTTTTGCATAATCTTTCCTTCCAAGATCTGCATTACAAATTTGACTGCGGGGTTAGCTATACTTGTGATGGCATAGCCACATGCCTTCTTAATGAGTTTGAATTTGTCCTTCATTGAATCAGCAAGGTCGTGCTCGCTTGGCTTTCTGCCAAATGCCATGGCCAGATTTTCTCTTAAGTACGATAGCCAAGTGATCCTATGGATCGACATGTCAGTGATGGGTATCAACTCTTCTAGCCACATAGACCCATCGTGAACCAAGCACAATAGTTGTTTGATCATGACCATGTTTATGGGTGTGCAGTTATAATGCGGTACCCATTGCATGTTTAATAGACCCGCCTTATCCACCCCTTTTACCCACTTCCTTGCTCCAGCGTGGTCACACCAGTGTTTTTGTTGGCTTGATGGTCCCTAACCCAGGTTCAACATTTAGTTAGCCAAGCAAATTCCTACACTACTAGCCCTTTCGGCATCAATCTACAGAGTGCGGACTGAAGTCACACCCAAAGAAGTATGGGGGGATGCAGGAACCAAGTTTTTTGAACCCTGAGATGGTTGTGATGTTTTTTTTACACCTTAACCTTGCCTTTGTGTAGATCAATAAGCCTTTAGGGCTTATCAATGTACTTCTCTATTATTTTTTAGAGCCTCCACGAAGGCATGCAATCATCCTTCATGTAACTCTAACAAGCGATCTCAACACTTACGCGCCTCTGTAATTACTTTGGTGTATAGTTCTCCGAATTATCTTAAGTGTTTCCAATTCTATCATGCAATTTAGATTATCTTTTTGTAAACACATATCTCTACTTGCATTCATATAACAAAGGAAAACATATATATTCACGCATCAATTTAGCAATAAAACATAAACCCAGTGCTTTACATAACATAATCACATTCAATTGATAGAAGTAAAATACATAGCAATTTCAGAATACTCTTATTTATTGATGATCCAGATGTTCAGTACAGAATCTGACTACCTTGCGCACACAGCTGCAGGGGTCCGTGCACTCAGCTGCGGACTTCTACCCTAGGCCTTTGCGCACACAGCTGCAGGGGTCCGTGCACTCAGCTGCGGACTTCTACCCTAGGCCTCTACGCACACAGCTGCAGGGGTCCGTGCACTCAACTGCGGACTTCTACCCTAGGCCTCTGCGCACACAGCTGCAGGGGTCCGTGCACTCAGCTGCGGACTTCTACCCTAGGCCTCTGCGCACTTAGCTGTAGAGCCTTCTTCCTATGATAAGACTCCCGCTCTTAGCTCATTTACAGACTCATCAATGACTCAACTTAACTAAACTTACCAAAAGCTTACTTAGACTCCTCTTAAGACATCCTTTTTATACAATCCCATGGTCCATGGACCAAGGGAAAATCTCATCAAGGTGACACAACCTATCTAGACTAAGGGCGGAAACCCTTTTTGACTCTTGATATCTTCGCGCTCCATAACCACAAAATGCGGAGACTTTACATTTCTTTATACAAAATTTGGGCCTTCTAGCCCAAAATTTGAGTTTTTAACCCCAAAATTGACCCCAGGGGACCCGTTCCCAACTAGATATATAATATATATATATTATTATTATATATATATATATATATATATATATATATATATATATATATATATAATATATATATTATATATATATATATATATATATATATATATATCTTTTACATGAATTTTTACCAGGGTTTTTATAGAACCCTTCCCCTTGGGGGGACAACATCCTCAATGTTCAATGACATCTATAACCAACAAGAACAATGAAAACAAAACATACTGCCCATGGAGCTTTACAACATAGCTCTTTACAATATTTACAATGAATGAAATGCTCAAAAGTAAAACATCATGACAACATGACCAGATAATAACTATACCACATACAAGAGCTTTATAACACGACTCATTATGGTATTTACAATAACCACATATGCATGTTTTCTAAACCAACAAATAGAAGGATACGATGCTCATATCAATTAACAAGGGAATCTAGAGGCTCACACCTCCACCCTCAAAGTAATACTAGGATTCACCTCCTTCCTAGGAAGTCCATAATCCATTGCCATAGTCAAAGTTTTACCCAATGTCCACCGCTACAATCCTGTGCCACTTATCCTTTCAACGAACAGTTACCGACTCATTGTTCCAGGGTGCACTCCCAATATGCATCTGATTCCATCTAGCAATAATCATGACTAAAACAAATCCATCCCCGACCTTCCCTTCTCTGCTACATAGTCCCTTAGGAAATACAGTCAATCCCTTTTGTGCAATCACTCACCTTCCAAGTTCTGCTGGTACCCCTATCCCGAGTAGTCCATCCCTTGGCAAGGCTTCCTCGCATCAGAAGATATAAAAACCAAGGCATATATCTACCTCAAAACCATCATATCGGTCATAGATGCTCATGGAAATAAATGGGCACAATTGGGTACCAGTGTCCCATAATGGCCCTGCTCCTGAAGTGCTTTACTAACATACTGCTGCATATTCTAATTCTTTTCACTATTGCTGCTAATTCTTACAGTCGATTTCAATCACCCAACTAGGCATTTCATGCATTCTTGTACCAAGCACAAAACTTCCATTAGATTTAATATGAATTGAAATAAACTCAAATCATACATCATTGGTTGCTCGTCAATAAGGTACACTTGCAATCTTGTTTACTTCCTATCACAAAAAGTCAAACTAGCATCTTTGACCAAAGCAATATGTATAAAAACATCACATTAAGTTAGCTAAAAACATAAGCACCATAGATCAAAATCATAACTCACATGTAACCATCATAAACCAGAATCATAAACTGTCATATACCATAATCATAAATCATATGCATAATAAAACTGAAATAAATATTGATACTTATCCTTTAATCAATCCTTACTTCTGCCTTTTTCATTATACTGTACACACACTAGATCAGTTTCCACACCTGACAAACACCCAATTCTTTCTCCTCAACTGTGTGCACACACATAGTGTACTTCCCACACATACAACCACACACAACATACCACACCATCCAATAGATGCATTCTCACCTGACATACAGTGCATACACCTACACCCAGTGTAGAACACAACACAACACGTATACGTACACAATGTACATCACAAGACATGCATCCACACACAATGTGTGATGCCTCGAAATGCATACAGATACATCCAATATACAACACACTTATATATTCATACCCAATGTACAACGTCACACAATACATGTACTTACACTTTGGAATAAAACAAAAAAAATATATGTACTACACAAAGTACAACACAGGGAATACACATGTCACGATACCATGACTACACAATGCACATACATAGTACCACATGCCTGCAACATAGAATGCATGACATGCAATCAACTCCACAGGTACACCAGTACCACATGTACCAAGCACCACCTGCACAACATGTGCACAACATCACATGTACATGACACTACCTGCACAACGTGTACACAATGCCATATGTACAATGTGTACACAATACCACTTGTACATAGTACCACATGCACGACATGTACGTGAAACCAAATATACACAACACCACATGCACAACATGTACACAACACCACATGCACGACATGTACAAAACACCACATACACACAATGCCACTTGTACAAAATGTACACAACACCACTTGTACAATCATGCACACCACATTGTATGTACATAGCACCATAGGTACAACATGCACGCAACACCAAATGTACATAACATTGCATATCCAACATGTACATAGCATCATCTATACACAACACTGGATATCCAACACACGCAGAGCACCATATGCATACAACATCATATATCCATCATTTACATAGTACAATATGTACACAACACCTTATATCCAACATGTACATAGCACTATCTATACCGAGAACTGAATATGAAACATGCATAGAACACTATGTGTACTAACACCCTATGCATAAACAACATGTACACACACTATATATGCATAATACTGCATGTGCACAATCATCACAGATGTAATATAATATATGACATATGCACAATAGCAATACCACACATTTGAAACCACACTACCTCTACCAAGCAACCTTGCTGCCAATGTCTTATTTATGCTTATCCTAGCATGCCGCAGACCACACTGCTTTCATTTCATTGACGTATCCCTCAGTATAGCCTGTCCATAACATAGACATAATTTAATCACATAATATCAACTCATAACCACATGATACTAACCTCGTATATGTGTTAGGCTACTCTTCCCACTTGATTCCTCATAAGACCAAGAACCTCTTCATGTCATTTTCCCATGTAAACAACCATTCCTCCACTAGAATGATTCTTGATGAACCTATCGGAGAATGACATAAATACATAGATACATATACATAAATATTTAGAATAAAATAGTCATGATCCTGTCAGACAACGAAATACATATATACATACATACAGAAAAAACATCAGCATAGTCATGATCATAACATAATTACGAGATATCAAGGTCAAGGCTAAGAGAACTTCCTTTATTCATACACAACATTGATAACAATCATTCCCAACATATATAAGACAATTGACACCTCATATCCATTTACTTTACATTTTCTTGACTACATTTCCCATGACTATTTTGTCATCGTCCATTTACCACAATGTACCTAACTAGTCCAACTGGTTGTCATAGTCTTACCTTCTGTTGTGCTGACTCATGCACTAAGATTCATTAGTGTCTTACATTACCTATTGAGTAACTCACCTCTCCCCAAGCTCCATTAACTTTCCTCTTTCCAAAAAAAATCCCCAAACTCAAAACTAAAAAGGAAAATCAAGAAACAAATAAGAAGAAAATCATGGAAAACTAATAACAATACGAGATTGCGAACAAAGTGTCATAACTATGCACCAGACGCATTCAGAATCACAAATCAAGTGAAATGTTAAAAAAATACCAAAAGAACAAGACTGACAACAGACACCATGACTTAATCCCCATGGTTCCCAAGGAAATCTCAACCTGAGCCTTCTTCAAGATTTTAGTGCAGTTTCCTTATCACGCAATCCCCTACATCATATTTGCATAAGCACATAATTGTCAGTGCATAAATAAACATAACAATATACCAATTACCTTACCTTAGTGTGCCAAGCACATTTCTTGCAACTGAACACATCAATACCATCTCTCAAGGGTCTCCAATCCTTTGACAAATCCACCTATAACTAAAGACTAGCTAATATACCTGTCAAATACATGTCCATGAATATAGCACATACCTGCATAATGTCAGACAAAATCAATGTTAAGAAGACTTCCTATATGTGAGGCACTCATTCGTTTGGAATTAGGGTTTCCAAACATAGCCAAATGAATTATTGCCCAATGTTGCAATCTAGGCTTACTATGCGTTGTCACATCATCCAATTGTTAGTTATATAAACACATCAAGTGTTACCTTGTCACGCTAATACCTAGCATGTTTCCTACAAGTTCTCACACATGTCAACCACATGTTCCAAATATCAAGGCCATGATATTTATCAATTTGAGATCAACATTTAGCAAGACTAAAAATCATGTCATAATCCATAGTCAAGTCATAGTCATTAGACATAATGCTACAACTATCATCTACTTACACACAAGTACATATCGATTGTCTCGACACATACGTGTTAGTCCAATCATCTTAAAACAAGATCATTGGAACACATACTCATATTATGAAATTCATCAAACATTTAAACAACTTGCAAGAATACCATGTTAAATAAATCAACTAGATGAAATAATAGACACAAAACACTCAACATCAAAAAGACAACATAATCAAGAATGAATCACCAAGTATAATACATATGTAAACTCATATCTTAGTGTACCTTAGGGGAGGCTATCTTGTCTGCACAATCAATCTAGTTAGCAAGATATAACTTTACAACATGTCAACTCAAAAATAAATAATATTGTGATAGACATAACACTAAATAACTAACATATTCACATCATAAACTCATAAGCATTATCATTCATGCATAACAACCATGTGTGCAAAGTCATCACAAATATTTCGGCTCATACCTGAATATCCTAATCATAACCATATGCATAGTCTAATCCAATTTAGCATGATACATATAACATCAAGATATTAATGTTATAACCCTAATCGTCAAGTTAATTGACATATGACAACAACAAGTTAACTTATATCATACTCATCAACAACATATAACATGATCACCAAGTTATCTATACAACCATAAGTTACTATCAGTCTTGGCTATCCGACACATGTCCATATAACTACACTAATCAACTAACATCTATCATGAACGTAACCATAACATCAAAGTACATCTACATAAACCTAATTTTTATAAACCTAATGCATATGACAATCCTTAACTTACATACTTGCATTCCAAACATGCAATACCTGTATAAGGATCTGCTCTTACCCCAAAGTATAATGTTGTAAGCTCACTATGATGATATACATCTCCTGCTCTATCTTAGCCAACACATTAGCATCATAACAACCAATAGCATCATGATAACCTAGATTGCATACAATGACTCCACAAGGCATATTTGACCTACATTTCATGCATAACTATAACCAAGACTATACATGCATAACAAATACATATAGACATGTAACACATGAGTGAAAAACCATATAAACACCATCCTAGCTAGAGTCCAGTCATTAATGCATGACCATATCAACTACACAAATCATGACCTCATGCATGACAACAACAACCACACATGCATTTGATATGTGAACACTGACGTGCATAACAATGCATAATCAACCATAGACACATAGAGACATATTCCATGACAACACCTTCAACCTTCACATGGTGACATCACTACAACTATGATCAACACCATGTAAATGCAACATTCACATGGACTACATGCATAAGGAACACATATGCAACCAACATGAATGCATGCCCAACAAACAACCCATGGAGAGTGCAACCACACTCTGATACCACTCTGTAACACCCTCCTCCCACATCTACCCAAGCAACTGACTAGCCAGGGTAAACATGCGATGAGAGGCCACTATGATATGATTGAACCTCCTAAGTCATATTAAGGAAGTGCAACTGACGGAAACACACCATACAAACATCCAACATCATCAACAAAACCCTCAGAAGACAAGTCAGCCACTCAGACATCCTATCCTTGGGTCCCACTACTATTTTAGGTCTCTTCGGCCATATTCGCTATCATGATATGGGCAAGGGAGTGACTAGAACCCTAAAGTCACTCCCACAGGCCTGCCTGCCAACCACTGTGGACCAAAATTTTCAGTATTGTGCCAGTGACCTTGGGATTTAAGCCATTTTCTTAGGGTCAGAGCCCAAGACATTACCAAAAAATAATCCATTGCTTCAAATCAGTAAAGTAATGGGGAAATGAGAGTACTAAAGAAAATGCTTGTTCAAGACCTTGATTAGATCCCTACTAGCCACGAGAGGCATTTCATCAAACATATCATCGACATGTAATCTACAGGTGTAAAAAACAAAGTTAAGTGTAGAGATCTCATACTTATCTAAGAATCACTATGAAACATTGTTCCCTCATGCCATTTGCCTAATTATCATCTATTAGGTCATAGACACATTATCCATTCACATACAAGTAAAAACATGCTGAGAGCCATACATAACTGTTGTCATAAAATACATACATAACCAACATAATAGGGACAGAAATACCAATGAAATCATAGCCATATAAATCACATATAATCCATCATAATGATCATAGAGATACAAGGAGAAATAACCTTTCATTAATGATGCAAAATCCAAACCTGGGATATGACTTCAACGTTCCACCCGACCATAGAATGGCTTAGCCAAATCTCTCTTCAGTCATTCACCCCTGTGCAATATTCCAAGCATTATTATGGGATATCATAGAACACAACAATAAAAAGTCATCCAGGGTTTCTAGAGGACATCCACCTCAACCCATAAAATAATGATTCCACCTCACGGTTGAAAATCACCAAAACCATCATCCAATCGGTCTCTATCCCAGCCTTCCAAGGCTCCAAAGTGTTTGCTCCAACCTGACTCCTAGGGCTAGTAACTGAAGACACAATTGTTGTTGGGATTCAGATCATTTGTCCAACCAAGTCTTCTAAGACTAGTAACCCAACCCATAACTGATGTCAGGCTTCTAGAGATTTTTTCAAGCCAAGGCTTATAGGACTAGTAACTCAACCCACCAAGGGATTCCAGAGCATTTTTCCAACCAAGGGTTCCAAGACTAGTAACTCAACCCAAGTTGTTACAGGGCTTCTAGAGCATTTATCAAACCAAGGGTTACAGGACTAGTAACTCAACCCAAGTCATTATAGGGCTTCTAGAGCGTTTGTCCAACCAAGGCTTCCAGGAACTAATAACTCAACCCAAGCTAAGGAAACATGAGAACCAACCAAAACAAAACAATGAAATTAAACCCACAATCACTGTGGCTATCCAGGAAATGGCAAGGCTAGGCAATCCACTGCCAATCTAGGAAATCCTCCACGCCAATGAAATATTATGACCAATAATCCACATGCATATTCCATGCATGCCAAAAGTAGTGAAGGAAACATACATGCAACTTAGTACCAACAAGAAAATTTGATGTAGCTACTGATCCCAATGCCTTCTTGCACATTCCTACTATTCCTTTGCTTTCTCCAAGGATCCAAGTATGCCACACCCTCCAAGAGTACTCCAAGAAAACTCTAAGTATTCAAGAGTATGAGAGAGAGAATAGAAGAGAGCTCCAAAACTAAACTGACCAAGTCTTGCCCACTGATCCTCAAAAGCCTTTTTATTAATTGGACCTATATTTTCTCCATTTCCCAATATTTTCCTTCATTTTCCTCCTCACATGAAACCTGTGACCTTTCACTTTCCATTTCTCCTAATTTCCATTATTTTCATATAAATGTGCCAAAATACCTTTTTTCCTCTTTAATTCCTTAGCCATTTCCTTTTCCAATTGCCTTAGCCATAAACAACCAAATGAACACCCACTAGGATGTCCTGTCCACCATTCAGCTTGGAATACATGTCCCATCATCCATGGCCTTATATTTATTTTTACATGAATTTTTACCAGGGATGTTACAAAAGTCGAACTCACTAAAGGTAGCCAACCATCTATCTTGCCTGGCGTTCAGATTCAGATGGTCAAATAGATATCTTAGTCCACTGTGATCGCTCATCAACACAAACCTCCTACCAAGAAGATAATGTCTCCACATCTTTAAGGCATGAATAATAACTTCCAACTCAAGATCATGAGTCACATAATTCTACTCATGCTCATTCAGTTTCCTGGACTCATAGAATATCACTTGTCTCTCCTCCATAAGGACTCCACCAAGCCGTCTATGGCAAGCACCTATACATACTACAAACTCTTTATCTAGATTTGCAATCTTTAACACTAGAGGATTTATCAACAACTACTTTGGCTGCTCAAAACTGGTTGTACACTCTTCTATCCATTCAAACTTATTACATTTGCTTTGCGATGATGTAATAGGATATGCAATGCGTGAGAAGTTCTTGACGAACCTCTTGTAGTAAACTACTAAACCCATGAATGATTTGAGTTCCTCCACATTACTAAGATCTTCCCACTCCATGATAACCTTTATCTTCTCTGGATTTGCTTCTATGCCATATTTGAAAAGAACATGTCCCAAGTAGTGTACTTTTGTTTGAAAGAAACTTCACTTTCTAAGAATAACATACAACTGATGCTCTCTTAGCAATCTCAACACTGCTGTTAAATTTTCAGCATTCTCTTCCTCATTCTTAGAGTATATCAAGATGTCATCAATGAATACAATAACAAACTTGTCCAAATAAGGATGCAACACATTATTCATCAAACACATAAAAGTGGATAGAGAATTAGTCAAACTGAATGGAACTACAACAAACTCATAATGACCATACATGGTCCTGAAGGAAGTCTTGGAGACATCCTATTCTTTGATGTGTACCTGATGGTATCTTGATCGCATATCTATCTTTGAGAACATTGCTTCTCCCTTAAACTGACTAAATAAGTCGTCAATCCTCGGCAATGGGTACCTATTCTTGATCGTCACCTTGTTCAGCTACCTGTAATAAATGACCAATATGAGAGTATCATCTTTATTCTTTATGAACAATACTGGTGCACCCCAAGGTGATACACTTGGCCTAATGTATCCCTTGTCAAGAATTTCCTTCAACTACAACTTCAAATCTACTAATTATAGAGTCATCATACTATAAGCTGAATTCGATGTTGGTTTTTCCCCTGATACCAACTCAATAGAAAATTATACTTCCATGTGTAGAGGAAACTCTTGAATCTTTGCTAGAAACACATCCTAAACTGTTGCAATATAGGGTACTTCTTGAATATTTATGCATCCTGAACATCTTTACCCTTGTCGCTGGAAATATGAAGTGCAAACATCACACACCCTTTTCTACAACTGCACGTAGCCTACATGGTTGTGACCGTCCTCACTGATGTAGGCTTCTTTTTCCTCTGCAATATTCTCTTCTCTCCATTATCATCTAGGAACTCAATAGCTTTTTCATATAAATCTACTTTGATCCTGTGAAGATACAACAAATCCATACCCAAAAGAATACTATATGATCCCAATGGAAGTACGTTCAAATGTGTTGTTGTAGGCATACCATTCAAATCAAATGCACAAGATCTTGCCCAATAATGAACTCTCTTTTTCGTACTTGTAGCCGACTACACCAACCAAGACTCTGCATGCACTTCTTTTCTAAATCCACACTTATCCACCAGGTGAGGATTAAAATAACTATAATTAGATCTAGGATCAATAAAAATACAAATAACTTGATCACGAATCTTACCATCCATCTCAATAATATATTCCTAGTGATACACCTACATGTTGTCCACATCCACATAAATATGAGGAACACTATCACCAACATCTCCAAATGTTTGCACCTCCTGAGCGCTATAGATTTGAGGCCTACCTCCTTGGTGCAATTGGATATCCTTCTTACGATTATCTTTGCCACATATCCAACACTATCACAATTCTCTACTATTACCTCTAATCTGCTTCTCTCCATACTATGACACATGTCCCTTCTCAACTGCACTCAACTTCTTGTAAGGAGTAACATTTTCTTTCCCACCTGCATCTTGAGGTCTTACCTGCTTCAGTGGCCATTTTCCTTTTACTTTCTCATTTCACTTCAATTCACATTTAGGATCAGTTTTTGTTTTGATTGCTCATAACAATACTTCAATATATGGATGGCTTCCTCTAGTGATGTAGGCTCATCAAACTCAATCTGATCTCTATATGTTGTTGGCAATCCATTGATGAATATTTGGATCTTAGCATTCTCCTCCTTGATATATGGCACATACCTCAACAATTCCAAGAATTTGCTAGTGTACTCATCATCTGTCATAAAACCATCTGTAGCTCATACAACTCCTTCACTCTATCATCATAGTACCTCTCTGATAGGTACTTATTCTTGAAGATCCTATCAAAATCATACGAAATCAAGTCCTCTTCCAAAATTCCCTTGACATTATTCACATCTTCCCACGAGATATTTTGCTTTCCCTTTAAGATTGAAGGTGGCTATCTTGGCTTTCATGTTCTCCAAGTAGGTATGCAATCTGAAGAATTTCTTCATTCCAAGGAACCATGCCTATGCATCTTTTGGCTTCTTCATATCTCCATCAAATGTAGGAGGCTTGACTTTCTTGAACTCCCGAGGTAAATACTCCCTCCTCCTATAAGGATGATGATGGTGATGACTATAATGATGTCTCCTAAATGAGGAACTAAAATTATGCTCATACATACCAGTCCTCCTATCTAGTGTATCCAATGATCTACCACCTCTAATTGTGTCCCCTCTATCCAACCTGTATCTGAACTGAGACCTGTTACCATATGATCCATTATTTTTCTCTTCTTGGTCTTGACTAATTCTCATATGTCCCTATTTATGTAACTTTGACAATATTTGAAGGATTTCTGCATTGACCTTTACTTGCTCCTCCTGAGCCTCAACTAGCTTGTCCTTGTCTTGTTCTCAAATTATGATCCCTTCTCTCAGGCTCCTTAATGTATCTGCTATACCAGGAGAATAATCTTCTCCTTGCTGCCCAACTGATCTATATGGAGAGTCATGGGAACTGTAGTCTACCATTTTCTTGTCATCTTTGATTAACTTCTTCCTCCAAAAGTACCATGTCAAATAAACCAAATAGATACCAAAATAAAATCCATACCTTAGTGATATTCATGGGAGACTTATCTCATCTACAAGATCAGTCCACATTAGCATGCACATGTATAATCATAAAATATCCATATAACAACATAACAACATCATCCATGACCATACCAATTGCATACCTTGATCCCATGTATGACAACCATAACCTTGAAAAAATCTAACTTACCGAAAGAGAATAAAACCATGCTCTGATACCACCTTGTGGTATCAGATCTAACCTAAAGAGAGCACAACCCACTCTAATACCACCTTGTAAGGTTGCCTCCTCTCACATCTTCCCACATTCACTAACATACCTAGGGTAAACATGAGATGAGGGGTTACTATGATATGAATCAACCTCCTAGATGACCTCAAGGAAATGGAGTCGACACAACAAGACCTTACTGACTTACCTTAGGTGCTGCAAGACCTCTAGGAGTAACCCAACCCATCCAAGTGTCCAACCCCTGAGACAACTCACCTTTTCCATGATCTAGAACCCCAACCGCTCCCTTTCTAAGTCCTCCATGTGACTATGGGTTCCCAGTCACTCCCATAGGCCTGCATCAATGTGACTATAGCCTTTTTCTGCCAATGTTGTGCCAGAGACTATGAGAATTAAGGCTACTTTCCAGGGCTAGGGCTTAGCCTCTTCCCAGAAAGATATGAAACTTCTAGAACTCATGAAATACATGAAGAAAATACTTGTAAACCAAAAACTGGAACCAGGAATTGACCTGACCATCCCCAAATAGGAATGACATTATGTTAAACACTTGGTAGATATGCAACCTACAGGTCATGAATGTAAGTTTGAACATAAGGGATTGAAAAATTGTGTGATGTTTAATGAGAAGGGTCACTACCTTCTCTCATTAGCTATCTTAACACCAATTAGGTCTTGCATTCATTATAGATTTAGTTATGAGTGAAAACGTGAAAAGGGCCATGACTAAGATCTGTCATAAAACCATACTTATTTCCAACATCTAACCATATAAATAACCAGAACAGAACAACCACTAAAGCCACATAATAACCAATACATATCCTCACCAACAGAAAGAGAAAATTATCTTTTATTAGCCATAGGAAATTACCAACCAGGTTCAGGACTTCCATGTTCCACTTGACCAAAGATTAGCTGAACCAGATATTTCTTTCAACCAATCACCCCTATGACATATTCCAAGCATGAATGTGGGATCTCATGGGATAAACCAACCCAAAGAGAACCAATGGAATCCACAGGTTAAACCACATCCACCCTCTCCATACCATGATCACGCCTAAACCAGTGCCAAGATCTAAAAACCAAACCGAGCTTGGATGCCTGAGAATTTCTTCACCATCCTTGAGGAATTTTCTTGTCTCCACCCTCAGGCTTTAACGTGTATCCCACCATTATTGGTAATGGGATTCTTAGGCCTTTGTAAATTTTCTTGAGACCACCTCACCCAAGATTCCATAACCATCAGGTAATCCAAATCTCAAACCGAGAACAATCCCATCACACCATGGCTATCCAGAAATGGAAATGTTAGGCTAAAATCAACTGTCAAATTCTGACAAATTTTATGCCAATGGAAACAAAAGAACCATATACCAACTTTCACATACCATACATGTTGAAACCAAATAGAAATCATGCATGCAATCCGTTACCTGCAAGTATTTCCGATGAAGCTACTTGAACCTTGCCTTCCTTTGCTTTCCTTGCCCTTCTTTTTCTTTCCTTTCCTTTCCTTGTTTGCTTAATTTCTTTCTCCTCTTGGTGCTTTCTCCTCCCCGAGACAAATTATACCACTAAACTGACAAAAGGCTGAGAAAGATCTACCAACTGATGCTCTAAGGTATTTTTATTGATGAGGCCTATAATTTATTCACTTTTTCCATTATTTTCCTTCATTTTCGTCCTCACATGCAACATGTGACCTTTAACCTTCCTTTTCTCCTATTTTCCATTATTTTCATAAATAATGTGCCAAAAATACCTTTTTCCTTTCTAAATTCACAGCCATTTCCTTTGCCAATTTCCCCTTAGCCATAAAACACAACAAGTGATGCCCACTAGGATATTTTTCCTAACACTCATCTTGGAATAAGTGTCCCATGCGTGTTGTCTTATTTTACCTTTAATTAACTTTTATTACATGAAATTTTAACCCGGGGCTATTATAAATTTAGCCATAAATAACTCATGCATGTGTGATCTCATAGTTACCCAATTGAGATTGGATTTCAAGGGTAGTGTACTATCAATTGTATAATTATCCGAATTTTACAAATGGTGCATGTAGTCATAGGAATGCCTATGATGCACTATGCAATCCAATGGAGGAAAATTCCTATTAAATAGGGGCCTAATTCCTCATTGAATAGTTCAAGGAAGTAGGAACTTGGAAGACTAGGAAATTGGTGAAGTATTGGCCAAGGCTGGTCTAGGGGCAGTGAGATAGATATAGATAGTGCAGAGGTTTCTATGGCTTGAGAAAAGCATTGTAATTTCTCATATTTTCTGATCTAATGCAATATACAGATAGGAAGGGGTTTTGAGCAACAAGCTTTCCCCTTAGATAAATCTCTAAGCATATGTGATTAAATCTTGTCTCGTGTTTATTTTGTGATTTCTTGATTGTTTAATTGTTTCCAATGATGAGTAGAGTAGATTCAAGTCTTTTGTCTTAGAAAATTACATAAGAAGTTTGAATATATAAGGAATTTCTGCAATGTGTATTGTGTTACTTATATAGGTGTGGATGGTGGTTGACCAATAATCAAATATTGTTGAAGGTGATTGTGGTGATAAATTGAAGTGATAAATTTATTTGTTTGTTTGAGGAAGTGGCCTTCATGATTTGAGTTTGAAATTGTATGAAAGATGAATCATTGAGGTGATGCAAGTGGTAGCTTGTAGATCAGGGGTTGTATCTCCTTCTAGTAGTGGTTTATAAATTGCTATGGGTTGGAGATCCTTTTAGTGGTAGCTTATAAACTAATGGTTGTATCTCCTTTTAATTGTAATTGATAAATCAAGGAGTAGTAGCTTTCTTCTGGTTGTAGCCAGAGAACTTTGTGACAAGTAGAAGCTTTCATTTCTGAAGTAATTTGAAGAAAAAATGAAGAATACATGTGTTTTCTTCTAATGATTAATTCTTTCCATATTAATATGAATTAATTGTTGAAGTGTTTATTGGTGTCCTAGTATTTTTCATGAGTAAGAGAAAGTTTTAAAATTCCTATAATATTGATTCACCCCCCTTCAAGATTGTATAAGTTTCTAACAATTGGTATGAAAGTGAAACCAAGTTACTTCATATTATTTTAACCACTGGTATAAAGATCAAGGACCATGGAAAAGCAAGCAGGAGGATACACCAATAAGGAGCCTATGTTCAATGGAAGAAACTATGTGTTTTGGAAATTTAGGATGAAGACCTATATTAAATCACTTGGAGCTAATGTATGGGATGCAGTGGAGGAAAAATATCAAAAGCCTTGAGTCTTGAACTAGAGATTAGAAGATGGAGTTTACATGTAATGCTAAAGCTATGAATTCCCTGCTTGTTGGCCTACCTGAGTCAGAACTAGTCAAGGTAATGGGCTATTCTCTACAATATCTATTTGGTTCAAGATGAGTAGTTGCTATGAATGTGACAACAAGGCAAAGCAATCCAAACTTCAAGGTTTTAGAATGTAATTTTAGCCTTTCAATATGCATGATGATCAAGATATTTAAAAGTACTTCCAAAGGGTTGATGAGGTTGTGAACACTATAAGAGGTCTTGATGAAAAGTATAAGATCATGTAGTAGTTCAGAAAGTGTTGAGGTATCTCCTTAAGAGATTTAAGCCAAAGGTTTCATCCATTGAGGATATGACCGAGTTGAAGACTCTCACTTTAGACTAGCTATGTGGCACTCTCACTGCTTATGAGATGATAATTTCCAATGGAAAGCCTACCTCAAAGGAGTCAACCTTCAAATAAGACAAGAATCCCAAGGAAGAGCATGATGATTCATGTTGTGAATGAGATGAAGATGAAGACAAGTTCATGAGGGAGCTCAAGAGAGGATCAAGAAAGTACAAAGGCAAGCTACCTTTTAAGTGCTTTAACTCTGGAAAAGTTGGTCACTATGCCTCCAAGTGTCTTGAAAAGAAGAAAAAGGAATATGAAATTAGGGAGAAGTTTGGGAAAATTCAAAAGGAAAGGAAGAAGGATAAAAACAAGAGCTTCTACACCCATGATGTCAACTAGACCTCTGAAAGTGAAGGTATGAAATATTTTGATGAGGAAAAATATGTTGAAAGTCCAAAGGAATTTATGCTTATGGCCATAGATAATATGCAAGTAGAAGTTATCAATTGTTATGGATAAGAGGCCAACGTTGACTTAGAAGGGGAGATGGCCAGTGATATTGAAGAAATTGAAAGACTCAGGTAGAAAAATAAAACCCAAAAAGAATTTTTGATTAAATACAAATTTAAAGCCATGAAACCTTTTCTCCTACAAATTGAAGGAGGAAATAAGATTCAAGAAACTATGACTTAGTAGCTCGGTGAGAAAAATAAAGCATGTGAAAGGCTTGAGTGAGAAATGGTTCTGCTGAGAAAATAGCTAGAGAAGGAAAAAACTCAAACAAGTTTTAATGCAAAATTTGGAAGGGACTAAAATCTTAAATGAGCTCCTTGATGCTCAAAGGGTCTCCAATAATAGGGTAGATTTTGGATTTGAAGCGGAGTCAATCTAAACTACTGATTTAAAGGGAAAGAAAGTGATTAATTTTGTGCAGGAAACCAAAAATGGAGACAACACAATAGAAAAAGGAGATCCAATGAAAAAACAAAGAGACAAAGGTAATATGTAGTTCAATATGCAATCAAAGATTAATCAAAATAAACAAATCAAAAGGAGGAATTTCACTCATCAAAATTCAAACAACGCTGGAGAGGAAAATCGAAATACACAAAGGGTAGGCAAAAAAGAATTTAGAAGTCAATTTTCTCCCAAGTATGAAGGAATTTTTCCAGGATATTGTCTTACATGCACAAATTATGGGCACAAGGTAGCAAATTGTAGGGTAAATTTATCATACGGACAACTGAAGCCATGAAGAAGAAATTTTTAGCCAAATAATCAATGAATCAGAAAGAGAATAAGGAGACCAAGGTACAACAATCGATTTTCTCCTTTGAATAATTTGATTCAATGCTATAATTGTCAAAATTCTTTCCATAGAGTAGTTGAATGCAGACTTAGAAACAAAAGGCTTGATCCAATTACTATGTAAATAAGCCAGGAACCCAAATTCTGGAAGTAAAAGAAAAATACAGAGTAATGTAATATTGCTCTATATGCTTAAAATGTAGGAAATCATTGTTATGTTGATAGTGGTTGTTACAGGCACATGTCATGAGATGAAAGTAAGTTCTTATAATGGAAACCAGTTGAAAAAGGTAATGTGACCTTTGGAAATAATGCAACTGGTAAAATTGTTGGTAGAGGAGTTTCAAGTCTATCAAATGGAAAAGGTAAAGTTAAGAATGTTTTGTATGTTTATGCGCTGAAGCATAATTTAATTAGTGTGTCTCAGATGTGTGAATAAGGCTATGATGTGATTTTCAAGGTTAAAAATTATTAAATCAAGTATGTAGGCACTAAATAAATAGTAGATGAAGTTTCGAGAATAGAAAATAACGTTTGTTCTAAAAGATGAGACAAAGATGTGTTGTTTGTCAAATATTGATGAGAACAAGACATATGAATTTTGATCAAATTGTATGTTGGAAATAATACTGAGAGGGGGGTGAATCAATATTATCAGATCTATAATTTTATTTCCCAAATAGATTTATATACGCTACTTCATCTAAGTGAACTAGTGTGTACACGTGATTGTACTTAAAGAAACCAACATATATGCAAAGAACTTTTGATTTAGACAATTTATCATGTATTGAGCTTTAACCAGTATATTAGAGATTTATTAGACAATGCAGTAAAAGCAGAATAAAGCATCACACATAAGCAACACACATGAACACCAAGATATAAGGTGGAAACCCAATGTGGGTAAAAACCACCTATTGCTATCATCTTTGTCTTCTTTTAATAATAAGAAAATATATTTACAATCCTGTACTAGTGCAGACTCATACTAATACACAGGCACCCACCTACAGAAGGCTACAACCTTCTCTCGTTCTCCAGCTACTACTGGAAGGGAGCTACAACCCCCTAGCTCTTGTACTAGCTGATATGTTTACTAGTACGTAGGCGCCGACCTACAGAAGGCTACGACCTTCTTTCTTCCTCCAGGGACCACGTTTCATAAATTTTCAAATTGGATGCTCCTGGTACATAAAAATACACATGAAGGCCTCATTACATCCAATTTTCATACTGGACCCATCAACAACATTAAAACTCAAAAAATCATAACTGCAATACAACCATCAAATACATTTGCATCAACCAATCACTGAAACTCAATCATCACTTTTTGAATCAACCATAACTGAATCAATCAATCATTGACAAACCATCATCACTAAAGCAAATCACAATCAATCAATTTGATCATTTAGAACACTGTTACCAGAATACAATCATCATAACAGAACCCAAAACTCTGCAGCAACAAACAGAGACTACTGAAACTTTAAACATAATGCTTCATAAGGTATACGCTACTTCCATGTGTCGAACCAGTGTGTATACACACTTTTACCGAAGGGGACTAGCGTACAGATTTGCAAATTCCAATTTATGATGTATACGCTACTTTGATATGCTGAACTAGCATGCATACACTCTTTTACTAAAGTGAACCTGCGTACATATCTGTAAATACTAACTTAAAAACATCACAACTATTCTAGACTTTAGTCATACCCAGATCATCACATTTACAAAATAAAACATGCATCAGTATTCATATCTAGACTGTTTAAGATCAAACCACATAATGAGAATACTTTTAAGCCTTTATGATCTCGGTCCATCAACCTTCATCAGCCATATAGATGCCTCCTTAGATCAGATCAAGCAAACCATCAGAAGCTCATTAACCTGCATATATGATCCAATACCTCATAAGATATTCAAAGTACTTGCACACTTGGCCTAATGATCTTCTCCTCCTTATATGGTTTTAGGCCTTTCTCAATACCATGGACCAAAACTACTTAGGACCAATACCTCGGACCAAATACCTTAGACTAATTACCTTGGTTCAAATACCTTGGACCAATTTTTTTTTTTTTCCCAAGATATACACGTTTTTCCTTCTGTGAAAGTGTGTGTGTACGTATACGCTCCTTTTGTTCAGTAAACCTGCATGTATATGCAGCTTGGACAAGGTGAAACTGTGTATACCTCTCTTTCTTCATTATTTGTAGTCTGATCTATAATTATTTGACCTATTGCACTATGAGCTTTCACCTTAGTGAGTTTCCATCAAGGACAACACTTGTATCATAATGCCAACAATCTCCCCCTTTGGACTTGATAGCAAAAACAACACCAAGACACTCTCCCCTTTGACATCAAGGGCAAAGGGCAGACCAATATATTCTCTCCTTTTGACATACATTATGTTGTTCATGCTCCCCTTGAGTACATTCTGAATTCTCTGATTGAGCTCCCCTTTTGTACATGCTGAGATGCACTGAAACCGTCCATGTTCTCCTTAACCACAAGTAGAGTTTGCAAAAATATTTTCCAAAATAATAACATGACTCTATAACTCAACTATGTGAATATGAACTTCCTATCACCAATGACTCATACATACATCCATTCTCCCAACCAAGTGGGGATATACCAAACGTAATTCATCCACCCAACCAAGTGGGGATATACCAATTGTTTATACATGACAGAAACAATAAATATTACATCATCCATCTTATGCAAAGTTGGGATACAAATTACATCATTTTTCCAATAGGACTTATTCAAATGTATGAGAAGATATATCACATCCTATACTTTTACATGGCTTAAGCAAAAAAAGGTATAAACATCTGAAGCCATAGCTAGACTCAGCAACCATAATGCCAACAATGCAGAGTGCGAGTGAAGGTTAATGCTACCCCTGAACCTGTGCTACCTGTGCATTGTTAACAAGTCAATGATCAAGGCATCTTTGTAAGTTAGATAAGAATTAATGAACAAAGCATATCAATAGACCGTGATCATCAACATCAGATAGAGCACCCATATCAGAGCCTACCCCACTATTTTTCTTGTCTGAAAAACATATACGCTCCTTGTCCCACAGAAACCGCGTGTATACGTGACTCAACTTCATGAAACACGCGTATAATGACCTTTTGCTAGAAAAATTAGATTTAATATCAGGATGATGCAGCGACTACTCCCAGCTTTTGTCTGAGATATTCAAATGTTTCTCTGGGCAGTGGTTTAGTGAATATATCAGCGACATATTCTTTGGAGGGAACATACTCCAATTTGACTTTTTGTTCAAGCACTTGTTCACGTAGAAAATGGTATTTGATGGGTATGTTCTTGGTCTTGGAGTGCATAACTGGATTCTTTGAAATATTGATGGCACTTGTATTATCACACAGAATGGAGGTGGGTGGAGTATATGTGATCTTGATGTCTTGCAAGGTTTTCAACATCCAAATTAGTTGTGTGCAGCAAGATGCAGCAGCCACATATTCTGCTTCAGCTGTAGATAAAGCAATTGAACTTTGTTTCTTGTTGAACCAAGACACTAACTTGGAACCCATGTAGAATGCACCACCACTAGTGCTTTTTCTGTCATCAACACTTCATGCCCAATCTGCATCTGTATATGCATGAAGAGTAGGATCTGCATCTCTAGGATACCATAAACCAAAGTCTTGAGTTCCTTAAAGATATTTGAAATTTCTTTTGACTGCCTGAAGGTGTGATTCCTTTGGATTTTCTTGGAATCTTCCAACTATTCCTACTGCATGCATGATGTCAGGTCGGGTACTTATTAGATAAAGCAGACTGCCAATCATGGATCTGTAAGTTGGTTGATGTACTGTTGTTGATTCATCATTTGAGCTAAGATTGCATCTTGTTACGATTGGGGTACATACAGGTTTAGAATCTTCCATTCCGTACCTTTTCAAGATCTGTTTGACATATTTGGTTTGTGAAAGAAAAATACCATCTTTATCTTATTGAACTTGTAGACCAAGAAAATAGGTAAGTTCGCCAAGCAAGGACATTTCAAATTCTTGCTACATTACTAAAGCAAAATTCTGACTCATGGATTCTTCATTGCTACCAAAAATGATATCATCAACATAAACAATAATAATTAGCAATTTATCAGTTTCAATATTTGTATATAGATTGTTATCTGTTGAACCTTTTGTAAAACCTTGTTGGTGTAGATATTTATCAAGGCGGTAATACCAGGCCCTTGGAGCCTGTTTCAGACCATAGAGGGCCTTTTTGAGTCTACATACAAGTTTTGCATCCTTTCCAAGAATGAATCCTTCTGGTTGTTCAATATAAACTTCTTCTTCTAAATCTCCATTTAGGAAGGCTGATTTTACATCTATTTGGTATATTTTGAATTTCTAAAAGCTAGAAAGAGAAGGAAACATCCCTATGGCTTCAAGTCTGGTAATAGGTGCAAAAGTTTCTTTAAAATCTATACCTTCTTGTTGAGCATACCCTTTACAAACAAGTCTAGCCTTGTTTCTAATGACTTCTCCATTTTCATTCAGCTTGTTTTTGAATATCCATTTAGTTCCTATAATATTTTTATCATGAGGCCTAGGAACTAATTCCCAAATATCATTTTTTTCAATTTGCTCAAGTTCTTCATCCATGGTCTTGATCCAACATTCATCTTTTCATTCTTCTTTTACATTTTGAGGTTCGGTGGAGGGTAGTAATGCTAGATAGCTTGAGGTCCCTATAATAGTTCTTCTTGTCTGTACACCTACCTCTTTTTCCCTTGAAATTTGAGTTTCTGGATGATTTTTTTGAACATACCTGGACGAAGTCTTATCTTCTACCATTATCTCTTCTTCTGGTGCTTCATTGGTTTCTTCTTCAATATGATTTTGATTTGATGTTGGAAAATAATCCAAATCTTCTTCATTGTCATAATCTTCTGTTGATTTTATCTGTTTTGGATTTTTGCATGCTTCATCAACTACAACATCAATGCTTTCAAAAAAATTTCCAAGTCTTTTATTATAACATTTATCCTTTACGTCTGGAAGAATAACCAAGAAGAATACCTTCATCTGCTTTGGGTTCAAACTTACCAAGTTTTTCATCAGTGCTTTTTATATAACATTTGCTTCCAAAAACTTTAAAGTATTTAAAGTAGGGGTCTTACCATACCAAAGTTCATGTGGAGTTTGAGTGATGTTTACCCCAACATTTGCTTGGTTGAGAATAGTTATAGCAACGAATGTAGCTTCACCCCAGAAGGTTGCAGGAGTTCTAGATTCATCTAGCATAGATCGATCCATTTGCTGAACAATTATGTTCATTATTTCTACTACATTTTGTTGAGGAGTCCTTGAGGTGGAGAATTGCCTTTTTATTCCATGTTGTTCACAAAATTCAAAGAATTCATCCAAGGTAAATTCCCCTCCTCGATCAGATCTGAGGCATTTGATTTTTCGATCTGATTCATTTTCAACCAAAGATTTGAAGGCTTGGAACTTTTCAAATGCTTCAGCTTTATGCTTTAGAAGACTAGTTGATCCTTCCTTTTCCATGAAGTGAACTCTGGTTTGCTTGCCGATTTGACATGGTTTGCATATTGTATTTTCTAGGATGCTGATATCTAGAAGATCACGAATAACCTTGAATCTGCATAAATTTCTTATTTGAGAAAAGCTTATATGCCCCAATCTTCTATGCCACAGCTAGTTTTCATCATTTTTACTTAGATAGCACTGTTTTTGTCCTTCCTTGAGTATATATAAGTTATTTGGAGTTCTTGTACCTTTGATCACGATCTTTCATGTATCAAGCTCATGAACAACACATCCATTTGATCGAAACACCACTTCATTTCCTTGATCACACATTTGACTGAAACTCAACAGGTTATGCTTTAAATTGTCTACATACATAACATTTCCATCTTTAACCTTTTCTTTCAAGAAAACAAATCTTTTACCTTTTATTACAGTAGGAGTGTCATTTCCAGATGATATATTCTTTTCCTTTTCTAAGGCATTATATGAGTGAAGTTTTTCTTTGTCACCTGTCATGTGTTTTGAGCATCCATTGTTGATGTACCACTAATTTTCTTGTCCTTCTGCATACAAGGCTATACCACATATTTCTGTTTGAGATTCATTATGTTCTGCCTTTCCTTTTGTTGAAGCTTTGAATGCGGCTTCTCTCAAATCTGATGGTCCTCATTTTCTCATCTCAGAGACTGTTAAGATTTTGTGAAGCTATGTCATAGTGATATTTTGCAGATCCTGTTTTTCTTCTATGGAAGACACTTTGGATTCAAATTTAGCTAACAAGGATCTCAATACTTTCTCAACTAAGGTAACTTCCTTAATTTCTTTACCCAGATTCTTCATGCAATTGACAACCTCATCTATACGTAGGAAGTAACTAGCTATGCTTTCATCACTATGCATCTTAAGAGTTTCATACTGAATTCTGAAAGTTTGAACCTTAGCACATTTTACCTGAGAGTCTCCTTCGTAGCTCAGAACGATTTTGTCCCATATTTCTTTGGCTGATTTGAGCTGCATGACTTTGAAAAACTCTGGTTGTGACATACTTCCCAATAAAGTATTGACAACTTTGTAATTGGTTTCATATTGATTTTTACCTACCGTATCTATAGGAATTGTTGTTGGAAATGTATATCCTCCTTCCACAATTTCCCAAACATCTGTTCCAAGTGATTGTAGATAGGTTGTGGTTCTTATTTTCCAATAGACAAAAGTTTCTCCCATCGAAGATTGGAGGTCTGATGGATCCCGTGCTTTCTTTATTAGTCATGTTGACGAATCTCCCTTCAAGTGATCAAGCTTCTTCTAAAAGACCTTATCTGATACAAATTGTTGGAAATAATACTGAGAGGGGGGTGAATCAGTATTATCAAATCTACAATTTTATTTCCCAGACAGATTTATATACGCTACTTCATCTAAATGAACTAGCTTGTACACATGACCGTACTTAAATAAACCAACGTATATGCATATAACTTTTGATTTAGACAATTTATCATGTATTGAGCTTTAACCAGTATATCAGAGATTTATTAGACAATGTAGTAAAAGAAGAATAAAGAATCACACATAAGAAACACACATGAACAACAAGATATAAGGTGGAAACCTAATGTGGGTAAAAACCACCTGTTGTTGTCGTCTCTGTCTTCTTTTAATAATAAGAAAATCTGTTTACAATCTTGTACTGGTGCAGACTCATACCAGTATGCAGGCACCCACCTACAGAAGGCTACAACCTTCTCTCATTCTCCAACTACTACTGGAATGGAGCTGCAACCCCCTAGCTCTTGTACTAGCTGATATGTATACTAGTATGTAGGTGCCGACCTACAGAAGGCTACGACCATCTTTCTTCCTCCAAGGACCACGTTTCATAAATTTTCAGACTGGATGCTTCTGGTACACAACAATACACATGAAGGCCTCGTTTCATCCAATTTTCATACTGGACCCATCAACAACATTGAAACTCAAAAAATCATAACTCCAATACAACCATCAAATACATCTGCATCAACCAATCACTGAAACTCAATCATCACTTTCTAAATCAACCATAACTGAATCAATCAATCACTAAAAACCCATCATCGCTGAAGCAAATCACAATCAATCAATTTGATCATTCAGAACAATGTTACAAGAATACAGACATTAGAATAGAACCCAAAACTCTGCAACAGTAAACAGAGACTACTAAAACTTTAAGCATCATGCTTCATAAGGTATACACTACTTTTATGTGTCAAACTAGCGTGTATACACACTTTTACCGAAGGGAATCAACGTACAGATTTGAAAATTCCAATTTATGATTATACGCTACTTTGATATGGTGTATTAGCGTGCATATGCTATTTTTCTAAAGTGAAACTACGTATAGATCTGTAAATGTTAACTTAAAAACATCACAACTATTCCAGACTTCATTCATACCCAGATCATCACATTTACAAAATAAAACACACGTCAGTATTTAGATCTAGATTGTTTAAGATAAAACCACATAATGAGAATAATTTTAAGCCTTTATGATCCCAGTCCATCAACCTTCATCAACCATATAAGTGCCTCCTTAGATCAAATCAAGAAAACCATCAAAAGCTCATTAACCTGCATATATGATCCAACACCTCATAAGATATTCAAATTGCTTGCACACTTGGCCTAATGATCTTCTCCTCCTTATATAGTTTTAGGCCTTTCTCAATACCATGGACGAAAACTACATAGGACCAATACCTTGGATCAAATACATCGGACCAATTACCTTGGGTCAAATACCTTGGACCAAAAACATTGTTTTTCCAAGATATATGCTCTTTTCCTTCTGTGAAAGTGCATGTGTACGTATACGCTCCTTTTTTTCAATAAACATGCGTGTATATGCAACTTGGACAAGATGAACCTACATATACCTCTCTTTCTTCATTCTTTGTGGTCTGATCTGTAATTATTTGACCTGTTGCACTGTGAGCTTTCATCTGAGTGAGTAGCCACTGAGGACAGCACCTATATCATAATGCCAACATTATCAAGCTGGGATAGAAGAATGTTGTTAAAGATATTCCAAAGCTTTCAAAGCATAGTAATATTATTTGCAAATATTGATTGAATGGGTAAACAAGTTTGAGTACCATTCAAGTCCAAAGAGAATTCATCAACCAGGTCATTGCAATTAGTACATATGGACTTATGTGGACCTTCAAGAACTTAGACACCCACAATAAATTGTATTTTGTGCTAATTATTGTTGATTTCGGTAGAATGATGTGGGTTGCATTTTTAAGAGAAAAATCAGAGGCCTTTGAGAAGGTTAAAGACTTTAAATCCATGGCCGAAAATGAGATAGATTGTAAAATCAAGTGTACAAGGTATGATAATGGAGGTGAGTTTACTACAAAAGAGTTTGATGATTTTTACAAGCAACAAGACATTATATGGTAGTTTTTGGCTTGAGGGGGCTTGGACCCAAGTTTAGAATTAGTTGCGCTAACCAACAAAACCCTACACTACTAGCCATTTCGGCAACAACCCACTTAGTGCAGGCTATAGTCTCACTAAGGTAGTATTGGGGGATGCTAGAACTAGGTTTCTACATCCAGAAAGCTATATGATGTGCGATTAAGGCCTTCCTTCAATTTCAGGCCTGATCTGACCTTCACAAACACTTATCCTTGAAATCCAAAAACTTGAGTGATTTTTAGTTAAATAGAGTTATAAACTTCACGTAAGGGTTTAATCATGCAAAAAATAACGTATAATAGTAGATCTAGATCTTCGCAGCGCAATAAATACAAAAATACAGATGAATAGCATTCAATTGTGCGTAAATACAAAAAACACTTAAGTATATCAATTGGACATAGAATTGCTTCAAATACTCTTTATTACTTCATATCCTCAATATATAGACTTTCCAAATCCGTCACACACATCTGTAGGGGCCTGCGCACTCAGCTGTAGACTTATCAAGGCCTTCGTGCACGCATCTACAAGAGCCTTCCCCTTCACCCAAAAATACATAAAGATCATGGCCTTACAGACTCAAAACATATCCAATCTAACTTACGTTTTCTTAGAATTGCTAAGACACCCCTTTATATACTTTTCATTAATACGATATCGTGGTCTGCAAACCATGGGCAGAGCTCTAAATAATACAAAAACTAAGGGAATTTGATCTTCCTAAATCCCCTTAACTCGTAGTGACTTGTTCTTGTTGGGTTGTGTTATATTCTTTCCATGACTAGCCCACATAGTTAAATGGGGGGCTAGAGGGGGGTGGAGCCCCCCCTTCGTTGCGCCGATTGCGTAGCAGGGGGGGGATCACAGGGGGTTTGATGGGTGCAGGTAACCCCACTCTATGGGGTTTTTTGGGTTGGGTGGACCCACCTATGGTTTTGTGCATGATTTTCGCACATGGTTTTGGACGCGATGGTTTTCGGTCCATGGTTTTGGATGCAATGGTTTTCGGTCCATGGTATTGGATGCTTCAGCATG
>APFE031371374.1:47995-71114 GCA_000404065.3 Pinus taeda
GATTTCTGTGAAAATTGTGTATATGGGAAGTAGAATTGGGTGAGTTTCCCCTCTGGTGGTAAGAGGGCGAAACATATATTAGAGCTTGTGCACAGTGACGTGTTTGGACCTGTGAAGGTTCCATCACTGGGTAAGTCTATGTACTATATATCATTTATAGATGACTTCTCAAGGAATACATGGATATATTTCCTTAAGAATAAATGTGAAGTCTTTGACAGGTTTAAAGAATTTAAGGCTCTGGTGGAAAACTAGACAAAGAAGAAGATAAAGGTGTTGAGGACAGATAACGGTGGAGAGTTTTGTAGTAAGGAATTTGAAGAATTCTGTAATAAGTGTGGTATAGCATGGTAGAAGACTACTCCATATACACCTCTACAGAAATGGAGTTGCAGAAAGAATGAGCAAGACGTTGATGGAAAGGGCAAGAAGCATGCTCAGTGGTGTCGGGTTAGGACAAGAATTATGGGCAGAAGCGGTGGAGACTGCATGTTAGCTAGTCAACAGGTCACCTTCATCAACATTGGAGGATAAGACTCCACAAGAGGTATGGATTGGTAAGAAACCCTCTCTTTCACATTTGAGGGTATTTGGATGTGATGCATATGTACATGTTCCAAATGAGCAAAGAACAAAGTTGGATAGTAAATCTGAAAAGTGCATCTTTATTCGGTATGGATGGTTTAAAGGGTTATAAGATTTGGAACCCATTAACAAGGAAGTTTGTGTACAATTGAGATGTGGTGTTCAAAGAGGTGTTTAAACATGAATTCCAACCAAAGGAACCTAAGAAGATAGAGTTTGAGCTAAAGGAGGAAGAATCAAACTCTACAGCAGAGGAGGAATCAAAATATGAAGAGACATAAACTCCGAGTGTGAGAAGATCAGTTCAAGAAAGAAGGCAGCCGGAAAGGTATAGTCCATCTGCTTTCTGTTCAAATTTTGCTTTATCTATTACTGATGATGATACCAGAACTGTGAAGGAAGCAATAGATTCAGAGGATGGAAAACTCTAGAAAGAGGCCATGGTTGATGAAATGGCATCTTTGCACAAAAATTGAGGTTTGGGAGTTGGTGGAGTTGCCAGGTAGAGAAACCCATTGGAGCAAATGGGTGTTCAAGAAGAAGATAAATGCAGAAGGAAAGGTGGAGAAATACAAAGCTCGGTTGGTAGCAAAAGGTTATTCCTAGGTGTCGGGAATTGATTTTGGTGATATTTTTTCTCGTGTTGCCAAGGTAACTTCTATTATATTACTGTTATATGTTGCTGCTGCTTTTGATTTTGAGGTAGAACATATCGATGTGAAGACAAAATTTTTTCACAGGGATCTGGAAGAGCAGATCTACATGAAGTGACCTGAAGGTTTTGCGGTGAAGGGTAAGAAAGAACTAATATACAAGTTAAAGAAGTCTCTGTATGGGTTAAAATAGTCACCAAGGATGTGGTATCAGAAATTTGATACATTTATACGGGGACTTGGCTTTACCAGAAGCAAAGAAGATCACTGTGTGTATTTTAAATTAATTGGTGACTGTGTTATTTATCTGGTCTTCTATGTTGACGATATGTTGTTGGTTGGAAATGACAAAGAAATTATCCATGATTTGAAGACCCAATTGTCCTCCAAATTCGACATGAAAGATCTTGGTGCTGCAAACTATATTTTGGGCATGGAAATCAAAAGAGACCAGGAAAAGAGGAAGCTCTAGTTAAACCAAAGGAAGTATGCCGAGACAATACTGCAGAGGTTTAATGTGCAGGATAGTAAACTGGTGAAGATTCCTATTCCTGTAGGTGTAAAGTTATCTGCTGAACAGTGTCCCAAGACACAAGAAGAGGAAGAGGACATGTCCCATGTTCCATATGCAAGTGTAGTCGGTAGCCTGATGTATGCAATGGTCTGTACTAGACCAAACATTGCACATGCAGTGGGGGTATTGAGCAGGTTTATGTCAAAACTAGGAAAGGAGCATTAGACAACAGTGAAGCGAGTTTTTAGGTATTTGTGTGGTGCTAGTGATTATGGTTTGTGCTACCAAGGAAGACCAGGATTGGACAGAGTGTTGGATATTCGTGGCTTTGTTGATGCAGATAGGGCTAGAGATCTAGATCAGAGAAGAACTACAAGTGGGTATGTGTTTAACCTATTTGGAGGTGTAGTCAGTTGGATGAGTAAGAAACAATCTATAGTGGCACTATCAACTACAGAGGCAGAATACATGGCAGCCACTCATGCAAGCAAGGAAGTAGTTTGGTTGCAAATATTGTGTTCAAGTATGGGGTTAGTACAGGGAGCTATAAGGATAGACTGTGACAGCCAAAGTGCAATTTTCTTGCAAAGAACCCTGCATATCATTCAAAGACAAAGCACATTAATGTTCAATATCACTTTGTGAGGGATATGATATAAGACAAAAAGGTGTCACTGGTAAAGGTGGACATTTTGAATAATATTGCAGATGCATTGACAAAATCTGTGAGCTCTGAGAAGTTTTCTTGGTGTAGAGAAATGATGGGCATTACAAGGCTAGATAAATTAATAAGCTCTCTTATGGCCCCTTGTGGAAATAAAACAACAAGCGAGAGAATGTTGGGTTGTGTTATATTATTTCCATGACTATCCCACGTAGTTAAATGGGGGGTTAGAGGGGGGGTGGAGCCCCCCCTTTCATTGTGCCAATTGCGTAGTGCAGGGGGGGGTTCATAGGGGGTTTGAGGGGTGTAGGTAACCCCACTCTATAGGGTCTGGGGAAACACCCCCGAAAATTTTGGTTTTGGACCCTATGTTAGGTTGTGCGGACCCACCTATGGTTTTGTGCATGATTTTCGCTCATGGTTTTGGACGCGATGGTTTTTGGTCCATGGTATTGGATGCTTCGGCCTGTATAAATATGTATTGTAACAATGAAAGGAACATAATGAAAAATCAAGCTGGTAGTCCCAGTTTTGGGATCCAGGGGAAAATCTCTGTGTATATGTGTTTTATGTGTTATGCTCTCGCATTGTTTATTTTCTGTGTTTTAGAATTTTTATGCAGGTAATTTCTGTACGGGGTTAAAACCTACATTTCTACTCGCTCTCTGCTCCTCAAAATGCTGATTATTTACAATATCCTATCAACACTTGACCCAGGGAACCCTGTCCCAATAGGACCCTAACACAAACATGTGACTCGTCCCTGAGTCACTCTACTGGTATATCCTCGACACGTGCTTTGAGGCTGCTGAATTTTGACTTCAAGGCTCTGTAAACTCATACAACCTCTGATATATCCACTTCTTGATTTCGTTGGTATCCACTTACACCACATTATACATTCCTCAGATGTATCCTGGTCCCGATAATTGAACCATTTGTTGGCTTGAGGGGGATTGGACCTAGGTTCAGAGTTAGCTGCACTAACCAACAAAACCCTACACTACCGACCCTTTTGGAAACAACCCACTTAGCGCAGGTTGCAGTCTCACCTGAGGTGGTATTAGGGGATGCTAGAACCAGGTTTCTACATCTAGAAGGCTATATGATGTGGGTTTAAGGAATTTCTTCAGTTTCAGGTCTGATCTAAGCTTCGTGAACCCTTATCCTTGAAATCCCCAAACTTAATGTGATTTTTAGTTAAACAGAGTTATGAACTTCACGTAAGGGTTTAATCATGCATAAAATAATGTAGAACAGTAGATCCAGGTCTTAACAGAGCAATAAATACAAAAATATGTACAAATTGTATTCAATTGCACGTAAATACAAAAAAAACTTAAGTATATAAATTGGACACAAAATTGCTTCAAATACTATTTATTACTTTAGATATTCAATGTATAGACTTTCTAGATCCTATGCACACAGCTGCAGGGGCCTACGTACTCAGCTACGGACTTAGCAAGGTCTCCGTGAATGTAGCTATAGGAGCCTTCCCCTTCACCCAAAAAGACAGAAAGATTGTACCCTTACAGAGTCAAAGCATATCCAATCTGACTTACTTTTTCTTAGACTTCCTAAGGCACCCCATTATATACTTTTCATTATTGCAATACCATGATGGTCCACAAATCATGGGCGGAGCTCTAAAAAATACAAAAAATAAGGGGCTTTGACCTTCCTAAAGCCCCTTGACTCCTAGCAACTTTCCCTACTCATGCTTCGCTCCTCAAAATGCGGAGTCTTTACAATATGTTATCAACACTTCACCCAAGGGACCCTATCCCAATAGTAGTTTACCATAACAAAAACTCCACAACATAATGGTGTAGTAAAGAGAGCCAATAGATCAGTTCAACAGTTAGTCGGAGCCATGATGGGTGAAATAAATATTCAACAAACATTTTTGGTTGAAGCCATTCAAATAGTAGTGGTGATTCTAAACAAAGTTCATTTCAGACTGAACAGTGACAAGACTCACTATGAGATTTAGTATGGCATACCTACAACAATAAAGCATTTCAAAGTGTTCGTAAGGAAGTGCTACATCAAAAGGAATGATGAAAAGCTTGGTAAGTTCAATGTAAGGGTTCATGAAAGTATTTTTCTTAGATACTCATACAATATCAAGGGTTATAGCTGATGTTATAATAATAATACAAAGAGGATAATTTATTTCATTCATGTTAAAGTGGATGAGAACATCAAATTTAAAGTTTGTCATCCAATAGAAAACTGCTCTAGTGATCCAGTCAACAATAATGAGAAGAATGATGAGACCCTTTCAGATGAAAATAATGAAGATCCCCTTAGTCCTCAAACCAAATATCCTACAAGGTATGTGAAAAAACAACACTGGGCTGACCAAATTGTTGGTGATTTAAATACAAGTATACAAATAAGAATAAAGTTTCTAAATCCCCCTACTCAACCACATGTAGCTCTCCAATCTATGATAGAACCAAATGATTTTTCTCAGGCCATTCAAGATGATAATTTTTAAAAGATATGCATGAAGAGCTTGATCGAATTGAGAAAAAACAGACTTGGGAACTTGTTTCAACTCCAACAAACCAGAATGTGATAGGAACAAAGTGGGTCTGCAAGAAAAAATGAAATGAATGCGGTGAACTAGTGGTGAGAAACAAGGCAAGATTGGTTTGCAAAGTCTATGCAAAAATTAAAGGTTTGGACTTTCATGAAATTGTTTCTCCCATTGCTAGATTATAAGCAATTAGAATTTCTTTGGCATTTTCTTGTTTCAAGAAATTCAATATATATTAGATGGATGTCAAATATATCTTTCTAAATGGAGAGTTGGAGGAAGAAGTTTTCAATGTGTAGCCATATGGCTTTCAACTATCAAATAAATCCAGTTATGTTTTCAAGCTAAAAAGGGATTTGTATGGTCTTAAGAAATCCCCCCGGACTTGATATTCCAAGTTGGGCAGTTATTTTCCTAAGTGTGGTTTTAAAAGGGGTGAAATTGATAATAACTTGTATGTTAAAATTAATGATGGAAATTTGTTAGTGGTCATTGTTTATGTTGATGATATCATATTTGCTAGTGATTCAGATGAACTAACATGCCAATTTGTAGATGATAAGAAGGTCGAATTTGAGATGTCTATGCTTGGATAAATTTCTTACTTCCCTGATTTGTAGATTTTACAATCTTCCTCAAGAATTTTTAACTCGCAAAATATCTCAAGGAAGTTTCAAAAAAATTTGGCATGGAGGAATGTTGTTTGGTAAGCACTCCAATGGTTACGGATTGTAAGCTCAACAAGATTGATGAATCACCAGAGGTGGGTTAGAATTTATATATATATATATATATATATAGATATATATATATATATATATATATATATATATATATATATATATATATATATATATATATATATATATATAGATATATATGTATGTATGTATGTATGTATGTATGTATGTATGTATGTATGTATGTATGTATTATTAGTACCCTCTTGTATTTGATAGCCTCAAGACCAGACATCATGCAGGAAGTTGGTATTGTTGGAATATTTCAAGCATCCCCCAAATAGAGTCATCTCCTAGCAGCTAAGAGGATTCTTAGATATTTGAGAGCCATGATGGACTATGGACTTTGGTATCCTTGAGGGTAAATATTTTTCAAAACTCTTTATTTTGATGTTGATTGGGAAGGTGATGTAGATGATCAAAAGAGCACTAGAGGTGGTACTTTCTTTCTTGGTGAATGACTTGTTTCATGGTTGAGCAATAAGCAAGCTTCTTTTTCTCTCTCTACTACTAAAGCATAATACATAACAACAACTTATTATTACAATCAACCCTTATAGATGACACAGATTCTATAAATGTACAAGTATTCTATGATCAACCTATTCCTATAATCTGTGATAATATAAGTGTCATCAGCATGTCCAATTAGTATCACTTCCTCCAAGAGCAAGTTGCAAATCAAATTGTTAAGTTGAAGTATGTCGACACAAAATATCAAGTAGATGATATATTCACCAAAACTCTCCTAAGAGATCAGTTTGATTATTTAAGGAAAATATTGGGAGTAGTTCCTCTTGAATCCTTTCACTAGATATTCCTTATGAGGAAGAAAGGTATCCAACCAACACTCAACATATCATATGAAAGTTTTCAGGTCCACAGTATCAACAAGTCAGGGGGAGCATATTTGTTTCATTACCATTGATGTCAAAGGGGTAGGAGAAGGACCTCAAACAAAAGAAAATGGGAGAGGAAACACCATAAAAGGAGAAACGCATTAAAGCATAACTACACAGAGGAGAAGTGCATCATAGGGGGAGCAACATCCATAAGAGGAGAAGAAAAGAAAGAAGAGTAAGGAGTACATGTTCCTTTTTTCTTTCATGCTGATGTGGCATTTTTTTTTGTTTGATTATGGTGTTTCCATCAATGCCAAAGGGGGATAATGTTAGAAATATGTTGTCATTGATGGAGAAGATAATTGCAAAGGAATAGGTGGTTGTGTTAAACCCACATGGGATGAACAAGCATAAATGATAGAACAATAAATTGCATTTCTTATTAACTTAGATGTACATTTATAATACATTAGAGTGATTGTTGGATTCCATATTCCAAGGTATCTTGGACTCCCTTTGACTGTCAAACTTCCACACCAACCCTTAGGATTAGGTGTCCAACATCCCCCCCCCCTTAATCCGAAGGGGTAAGTATGAGTCCAAGAAGAGAGTTGTAATACAAAATGTGAAAAAATATGCATGGAAACACTAGGCTGAATGTGCTCTCTGAAAGGTTGGTATAAAGGGGGTGGTTTAAGGATGACCACTAACACTGGGACGCTTATTGTAGTTCCCAAAACTCTTCCAAGTCTGGCAAGGAATTGAAATATTATACAAGAGGAAGTGTCCCTAACGTTTAGAAGAGGGAAACGTTCAACCTTGAAAGGGAGGTCTCACCCCGCATAAAAAGGGAGAACCTCAACCTTAAAAGGGAGGTCTCAACCTGTGATTTTCTAAGGATGACCATGAACTTTGGAATGCCTAATGAAATTCCTGAACCAAAACTGGCAAGAAGATGAATTCTTCTGCTAGAGGAGGTGTCCCCAATTCTTTGAAGAGATGTCTCAACCCCACATAGATGGTTTAAGGCTAATCATCAACTGAAGGCATGCTTAGGGGAATATTTGTCTCTGGCTACAACTTTGAATTTGGTATGGTAGGTTGTGGCTCACGCTCACTTGATGTGGCTTTGAAGCTTGTAGATGGCCATCACTTCCCCCCTTTTAGATACAAGGTGAGATGATGGAGAAAAATCAATTGTAAGACCTTCTAATATTCTAGAAGAAATTCTGACATATGACTCAAATATATTCTTCATTGTTGAAGCCCATTGCCAAGAAGCAATCCATCCAAGATGAATCTTTGTTCTTGTAAGAGGCTTGTTTTTGAAGCATCTGTGTAAAGAATGAGTACGCTGACCATAATGCTTGCATAGATAAAGATCAAAACAATGATCTCTCACATGGCCAACTCTGTCACAATGTTGACATTTAACAATCTATCTGTCATGAAGAAATCCAACACTCTGAAACTGGATGGCTTTGAGTAATTTGGAATGCGAAAGGAAAACTCCTTATCATATCCAAGACCTATTCTATGCTTGTTATGGACAAGCTCTTCCCAAGGTTTGATGATCGACTTGGAAAGTGCAGGTTGAATTTCTACATCTTCATGTAACTTTGTTGCTTCATTGGGCACTAAATTTGAATCTATTTTAACGTTATTGACTTTCTGTTTATGGGAGTCCATTTCAATGTTCTAAATAGAAACAAGTTCAGAATGATGACTCCACTATTGTAATTCTTCTTGTTGTAATTGAGATTCAAGCTGCAAAAAATAAATATGTTCTTGTGCATTTTGCAGATATATTTGAATCTCAATAAGGGTGATTTTGTTGATTTTGATTGTGTCACAAGTTGTAGATTGTATCGGGGTTTTTAGGAACTCTAATACTGCATAAAATTTAGCCATTTTCTCAGTAAATGATGAGAAAAGGATAAAAATATAGATAAAATAAATTCCTAGTGTTAAATCCCAAATTAGTGCACAAAAATCATATGAACGCACTTCTCCAACATATAACACTCATATACCATGCAATATTTGGAATACAATATTGTCCTTTCAACGCACAATTAAATGTAACATGGCCATATCATATAGTAACACATTTGTCCATAAACCCTTTTAGACCAATGCACATAATTAGTATGGGTGAACTTCCAACATACATATGGAGAGCATCACTTCACTCTTTTTATTTTTGAGCTTTTGTTGGTTTCCTAGGAACAATTTGAGTTTCAACCTCCTTCCTTTTGAAACAATATAAAATCTATAAAAGAAATTCAATAAACCTACCAGAAACTCATAGATGTTTACTGCTAGTAGTCGAACATATAAATAGATTTACTTTGGCATTCGATACATCAACAGACATATTATGCTAAGCATCTCAATGGAACCCACAAGGCACATGTTTATAAATGTTTGAAGGCATGAATTAAAATCTCTCACTATGAATGGCATAACGGATGCATTGAAAAGGGCACTATCGCTCACGCCGAAAAAAAGCAACCGCGCTATCAGTCAAAATCTCCATAGCATTCCACCATCCACCTTCTGCGTTTAGCTCTAAATGGTGTATCTCCCATCCACGCAGTGTGTTATTTCATATATATATAACTATGGGTAACCAAATGTTGGAATGTGGGAGGAGTTTGAGCATCAAATGGTGTGGATGTACAACAGTGGAGTTGGACCAATGTAAACTAGGATGGCTAGTGTAGGCAGCATGGATGGATAGTGTTGTATTGTGTAATGGTGTGGGTATATAACTGACAAAGCATGGTGTATGGTAGAAGTCGAGGGTTTGATTAGTAGCAAGAGCAGGAGTGTGTGACTGTGAATGCTATGGGGATAATTGTTGACAACGTATGCATAGACTAGAAGGTGTATATATACTATGCCTATGATATCAATTCAATTATAACTCAATCACTCGAAGGTTTTGATAATGTGGAGTTTGCTTCTTGATAGTCCCGACATAAACAGTTTTCAAACAAGGGGAACGGTCGCTACAACTACTTAGGAATACCAATTTTAGTGGGTAACGCCAACAATAGGGGAATAATAGTCAAGGAAATAAGTAACAAAATATCTAACATGTCAAGGAACCCATAATGGTAGACATGTAGATGCATTTAAAATATATTATAATAGGCTCTGTTAGGAAAACAAGATGTAACTAATATGTTGGTGAAAGGTGGTTGGGTTCAGAATCAACTTATGGGTCAATGCGCATACCGCTCAAACTATTCATCAGTGCATAACACAAATGACACACAACTTCAACGCTACATTATTTAAAGCCTAAAAGCATTTAATGGATATAGTATATACTAAAATGAATTCAACCAATGCACGAACATATTAAAACTTTGCATAGAGGATATGAATCGATGCACAAAGAATGAGGATTGAGTATGTACATGATATGGAATCAAAATCAATTTTATCTATCCCTATCTTAGTCACATAGAGAGGAAATAGACGGATTTCTTGACAAAAGATAAATTAGTGGAGTGTTATGAGGTAATAGAAAACCTGAGAAATAAAAGGACTAAGCGTATGCAAGGTTTGAGAATTATTGTAAGAACTTAGGTGAATTGATATGTCATAGTTGGAATTTCTCAGAGCTACTATAGAGCTCGACAATAATCACAGCTAGAATGTAGCAGACATGTCATGCAGAACTGGCATGCAAAGAGAGAGGCCACAAAACTAGTGGCTCAAATTGGAGCAAGGCCAGAATTCGCCCACTCTGATACCATGTTAAACCCACATGGGATGAACAATCATAAATGATAGAACATTGAATTTAATTTCTTATTAACTTAGATGTAAATTTATAATACATTAGATTAACCATTGGATTCCATATTCCAAGGTCTCTTAGACTCCATGTTTAGTCAATTTAGTGTCCTAAATTGCTTACATGAATTATCAACCGAGGTTTGTCGACTAATGAATTGTGATGCACTATATGTGCTTAGTTAACTTTCCTCTTACTTCGTTGTTTTGTATTTTATGTTTTTTTGGGGGGGTTTCTATTCTTTGATGTTTAAGAATATAAAGTCTATGAGAAATTCATAGGGATCTAATGAATTTTCAAAGAAAGGATAGGTTCCTAAGTTAGTCTAAACTCCTAAAATGGACTAAGAATCATTTTTAACCACTTAGGATCTAATAAGAGAAATAGAGCATCTGGATTATCTGTCATTTAGTCTTAATCTACCATTTAGTCCTAATCTACCAATTAGTCTTAATCTATCAATTAGTCCTAATCTACCAATTAATTCTAATCCATGGATCTAATTCTTAAAACCAAAAGTAATACTAATGTAGAGGGTAATTCAATAATTGCATTCATTAGCCATTCAACCATTCAATTTTGGAACATGATAGAATCAATATCCTTGAAATGATCTTTTGGAATGTCAAGTGATGCAACTCAGTAATGACCTGAAAATAGAAAAGGAAAGATGATAGTTTGCAAAACTATCAATATGCTGAGTAGACTCAATCACTGCATGGATTAGATATTCAACCAATTAATTTAGAATTTTCATCATTTTGAAATGGTTTTGAAAACATCTATTAGTACAGCTAATTGAGAGTTCTATACTAATATGAGTAATCAAAAATAGTAAGAAACTAAACAAATGTGTATCCTCATGTCTTCATTGTTCATTCAGTCATTTTTCATATAATATCTCAGAAGAATAAGGCTTGCACAGTTGTGATTTTTACCCTCACACTTTTCATTACAAACTAAAATGAAACAAAGCTAAAGAAAATAGACTTGCAAAAAAAAATAGAGTAGTAGAAATCAAAAATGAAAACGATAAGTCAAAAAACCTCCTTCAGTGTAAGGGCCCTTTGCAACTGATGTGGCTAGATAACAACTAACTAAATATGCAGTTTTAAACCACCATTGAAAAAACAAAGTATGTATTGCCAACAAAATGAAGTCTTGAATAGAGTTTTGTAACAAAAAGCCTGTAATCCTTCCTTAACTTCTAACTACTTCTCGGTCTCATTTAATCGATATTTATAGAAAAACAACATAACTGTTTAAGAGAAAATCTTGTTACAGGTGGCTTAATTCGAATCTATCATGACTATTTATAGAAAGACATGCTACAAATGGCTTAGTTTGAATTGTAATGAGACTGTTAGACTTCTGAACAGCTAGAGGTAGCCTAATGTGAATTAACTCTTCAACTCCTAATCAACTACAAGTGGCTTACTCCACATTAACTCTTCCACAGAACCGGTAGACTCCTAATCAACTATGAAATATCAAGAGTCCTACTGCTACTAGATAACATGTTTGACTCCATCTTTGACCAAGACTTTAGGCATGAATTTTTGTCAATCTGAATCAAGTGAGTAGGATAGAATCCATGTAGAGATATTTTGGAGATGCCCATGTGGCCTAGTTCTTCATTTGACACCTGTAACTTGCCAAACCATGAGAGTAGCTACGAAACCCACAGTTAGCTGCAGAATAGGCTGAATTTTGTAGATAATTTACCAAAATCTATTAAAATAGCAAGAACATGAAAATATAATATGGTGATCATTTTAATTCTTTCCTAAAACAAAATCTAGAATTTATCATTGATTAGATCTGTAGTTTTGTGAGAAATTAAGAGAAAAAGGTGAGAACAAATGTCAAGTGGAAGGTAATTATGAGGTTTAACATACCTCCACTACAAAATTATTGTATGTCCTCATGTAGTTTGCCAAAAATGTGAATTTTTTTCTCTAATGCATTTGCTTAAACACCTTCTATTAGTACATCCAATTTTCTTCTTTTGCTCTTCTTATAAGTGACTGTCATTTTGGGTTTCCTCATAAGAAGCTTGTATTTGAGGTTGATGACTATTCTGTTCAGACTTCTATTCTTCCTCCTCAACTTCCTATTTTTCTTATACCACAGTCCTAGATGCAGAATGGTATTATCATGAATAGCCTTGTCCAATTACTTTGTTCTCTCAAGGTTTCATTTCCCTTCTTGATATGTTTGTTCAATATCTCTAATTCACAGATTTCCAGTTTGAGAGATTCAATTAGAGGTTCTTGTGGATTGATAGAGGGTTTTAGATTGACAAAGGATTCTAGATTCATTGAGGCACTTTTATTCTCCATTGATTCTATATAATCATATATTTTTTGTTGTACTGGGTCTATGCTTGGAGATCCTTTGCTTGGGCTACCTTCAAAATGATGGTTAGGAGAGTTTTGAGGACTGTGTGTAGGAGAAATTTCTGGGGTTTCCTCTTCTAAGTTTATGAACTCTGTCCCTTTTGATGGTGTTTTCTTTATTAACCCTCGGAGTCTAGAGATTCTTCTAGGTTGTGGATGACTTATATTCTCTTTATCTATGATATTTTCTCTTTTCTTTCCTTTCCTCTTGCTCTGATTTGTTTCCTAATTTCTGTTAGTTCTTCAGATATTAATATTTCATTATCTTTATGTGATGAAGACTCAAGTTTTTCTTCAATGACTATACCAATCTTCTTTCTTCTACTTTTTCTAACATTATCTTCTTTGGGTGACTCGGGTGCTTCTTGAAAATTATTTGTAATGAGGAAATCCTCCCAAGTATCTCCAATGCCTTTTAAATGAAATTCAATCAGTATCTTTATCAACCCATGATGGTACATGGCTGTGTCTATGAATTCTATTTTCTTCTGTACATTTGAGGCCATCCTTCTTAAACTATTTAGCAGGAAGAAAGGAAGATTGATTTCTCCATTTTCTAGGAAATTCATCAATAAACGTATATGGTAGACATACATGCACCCGAATCTCCCCTCATAGGTGATAAATGTCTATAATATTAAAAGCATGCTTCTCCATTTATTTTTAAGAGCTGAAACGGGAATTCCTTTTCTAAAAATAGAGCCATCCATTCCTGGGTTCCTAATGATTACTTTCCATGATTCACTATGGAATTCCTTGTTTTTGAACCATCTTTCACCATGTCTTGGAAGTTCTGTAGCCTCTGTTATGAAGGATTCTGTTACTGCAAACTTAATATCTCCAACTTCTACTTCTGTACCATCAAAAGATCTAGCAAAAGAGTTTGTGATCTCTTTATGAAAACCATCAAATGTTTTGATGAATTTGAACCATCCAGCCTTCTGCAACATTTCCATAAGTTGTGGGTATCCTTCCATATATTTTTCCCCTACCGGTTCTGACCTGACAATGAGTCCCATGTCTTCTGCTTTGCAAAATTCTGTAACCTTCAGAATTTCCCCTTCTTGTTTATGAAATGGATTGACTACGATTATGGTGAAAAGAAATACGAGTTTATGTGGAATAAGTAGATGGTAAGGGTTTTGGAGAGACATGGACAAATATGTCACATCGTGGTCATGACTGTTAAAAACAATGAGGGAGTTTAATTATGGACCGTTACGTGATGGAGAATGGATGGTGTGGCAGATATGCAGTATGATAGAGATGGGAATCAAATCAAATGACGATTTTTCATGGAGGCATATGAATTCCCATATTATACATATTCTATGTTCTAACCTTGCTATTTTAAAATAACTTTTTGCAATTTTACCTCTTGGAACTTAACCTTCTTGTTTGTTGTTTTTTATTTGATGTTGATCTACAGATCCCCTTCTTAGCATATCAGTCTTCAAAAAAAATATTCTTCAATTCCCTGTAACCAACATTTATTTGGAATAGAGTTGTGTAATGGAGTTATGGATGCAGAATCAAACTGGTTGCAGAATGGAGTTAGTTGTAGAACATGACAAAGATAAAATATGGCTATGGAACATAGATGTGAAATAAAAAGAAAACAGAGTGTAATGAAAGGAAAATTGAATATAACAGTGAAAATGAATGAAAGTGAAGTGAGATGAAATGAAATGAAATGAATTTTCAAATTAGGAACTGCAAATGAATGTATCTTTATGTCACTACTTATTACAGAAAGAGAAATAGGAAATATAGGATATCAGAAATCTCTAATTTTCACCCTGTATTTCCTGTATAAGTAAGACAATTAACAATTGGTTTTCAAACTTATGATATATCATTAACCGATGACCATTTACAAGAAGAGGTACCTTTTCCTCATCTATTGTCCTTATTCTCACCGCTCCATTGTTAAATAATTCTTTAATCTTGTATGGCCCAAGCCAATGAGTCTGAAACTTCCCTTGAAAATCTTTGAATTTTGAGTCGAACAAAAGTGCCCAATCTCCTGCTTGAAACTTCTTCTCCTTGATATAATTATCATGCCATTTAGCCCTTTGCTACTATATTAAACTAGTTCTTTGACCTGCATCTTGCCTAATTTCATCAAGCTCAATGAGTTGCTCCAATCTATGTTTATGTGCTTCTGATAAATCCAGTCCCAATTGGACTACCATCTTGAAGGTTCTGATTTGAAACTCTATAGGGAACAAGACTTACTTCCCATAAAGAAGCTCATAGGGAGTATGTTCTATTGTGTTTCTCCATGTAGTTCTATAGGCCCATAAGGCTTCAAGAAGCCTTTCTGCCCATTCTCTTCTTTGTAGATGTACAGTCTTAGTGAGAATTCATTCTATCACCTTATTAGTAGTCTCAACTTGACTGTTTGCTTATGGATGGTAAGGAGTAGACTTCCTATGTTTTATCTTGTATTCTTCTACAAGTCTTTCCACCATTTTAGGTGTAAATTGCGATCCTTGATCTGTCACTATTTCTCTTGGAACACCAAAACGAGTGAAGATGTCCTCAAAAAGAAAATTAACTACAGATTTCTCATTACCAAAAAGAAATTCTATAGCTTCTACCCATTTAGTGACATAATCAGTGCATACCAAAATATACTTCTTTTGTTTAGATGGAGGATTAAATGGTCCAACGAAATCCAAGGCCCAATTTTCAAAAGGTTCAATGAGTACCTGAGTTTGTAGTGGCATTTCATCTAAAGGAGCAGTTTTCCCTACCCTTTGACAGTTGTCACACCTTTTGACATACTCTTTGGCATCTCTAAAGATAGAGCGCCAATAATATCCTAATTGAAGGATTTTGTAGGCTATCCTTTTGTCAGAAAAGTGTCCACCACAAGGTTCATCATGGCATGCCTTAAGAATTTCAAGAATTTCATCTTCTTAGCATGAGAGCTGGACCTGTTTTATACAATTCATTAATAATCCATGAATAATTTGCAATTTCTTGAATGATTTTCTTTTCTCCTTAGGAAACACATGTGAAGGTAATTTTCCTATGACTAAATAATTAGCAATATCCACAAACCAAGGAGTTTGAGTAGTTACTGCAAAAAGATATTCATCAAGAAATTTATCTTCAACCGGAGTGTTATCCTTGATATTTTGAATTCTAGACAAGAAATCAACAACTGTATTTTGTTTTCCAAGTCTATCTAACACAGTGATGTTGAACTCTTGCAAGAGTAATAACCATCTTGTAACTCTGGCATTAGTAATTAGTTTATTCATTAAGTATCTAATTGCAAAGTGATCTGTATGAACAAAGATCATAGCCTCTTATATAATGTTTGAACTTGTTGATAGCATGAACAATAGCTAAGAATTCCTTTTTAGTTACAGTGTAATTTAACTCAGTGGGAGTCAAATTCTTGCTCGTGTAATAGATGGCATAAGGGATCAAATATTTTTGTCCTAATACAAATCCCAGAGCTGTATCTGAAGCATCTGTTGAAAAATGAAAAGGTAGTTTCCAATTTGGACTTCTTAATATGGGTGCCTCAGAATTTTTTTCTTTCAAGGTCTCAAATTCCAACTAGAAATCAAGATTCCATTTTAATTCACAATCCTTGGTGAGAAATTTGAAGAGTGGTGATGCTAGTTTAGTGAAATTTTCTATAAATCTTCTATAATACCCTGTGAATCCTAGAAAACTTCTAACATCTTTTTGACAACTTGGAATTGATAACTTAGAGATGACTTCAACTTTAGATTTATCAACTTTAATTCCATCTCCTAAAATGTGATGTCCTAAAACAATCCCTTCTATAAACATCATAAAACATTTTTCATGGCTTAGTGAAAGGTTTTCTTCCTTACATCTTTTAAGAACTTTTTCCAAATTTTCTAATGCTTCCTCAAATGTATTTCCATAAACTGTAAATTCATCCATATATACCTCTACACAATCATGTATCAGATTAGAAAAAATTCCTAGTACTGCTCTTTGAAATGTTGTAGGTGCATTGCATAATACAAAAGGGAGTACTTGGTAGGCATAAGTTCCCCATGGGTAGGTGAATGTGGTTTTATCTTGATCTGCAGGTGCCACCTGAATCTGATTGTAACCACTAAAACCATCCAAGAATGAGAAGTACTTTTTACCTGCTAATGTATCTAACACTTGATCTATAAAGAGAAAAGGAAAATGATCTTTTAGGGTAGCTTTATTCAATTATCGATAATAAATACATACCCTCCATTTACCATTCTTTTTAGGCACAATCAACGGAGGAGAAACCCATCGGTTATCTAAAATTGGGTAGATGAAATTTAAATTCAGCAACTTTTGCAACTCTTCTTTCACAATTTCCCTAAGATTTGGATTCATCCTTCTTTGAGGTTGTCTGATAGGTTTACAATTTTCCTCAATGGAGATGTGATGTATACAAGCCTTAGGACTAATTCCTTTCATGTCAATGTATTCCTATGCATATGCAGAAGAATGTTGTTGTAAAGTTTTGATTAGCTTTTCCTGTTGTAATTTTTCCAAGTTATGGTTTGTGTTCAATGTTTTCCCTGGAAAGATTTCTACTATAGAGTGACCAAATTCTTCCATAGAATAAAGAGACATATGCCTAGATGAAAAGTATTCAATATTAGATCTTTCTTGAAACTGATCATGTTCATATTCTGGAGATGATTCAAAATTTTCCATTGTATTCAAGATTTGACTATCTTCACTAATGGTTGAAATAGTAAAGAGAGGATGAATATCATTTTCATCATAAATCCATTCGTTGTCATCTATCTCTGTGATTGTTTTTGTTGGAGGATATAAAGTGAATTTCTTAGTTGAATTACCATCAAAGATATGCATATCACCATATCTAAAACTAATGTATGCATCAGTTGTGGCCAGCTAAGGTATTCCCAATATAACTGGATGTCCTCCCAGATTTCTCTTTGGGGTTAGGATTATAAAATCAATAGGGTACTCCCAAGAATCTAAAGATACTGAAATATCTTCTAACACACCATCTGGTTTGATTACAGATCTATCTGCTAATTGCAATAATGTAGGTGTATAAAGAAGATTGGGAAGTTTGAGTTGTTCCATGGTTTGTTTTCTCATGATGTTTATTTCTGCTCCTAAGTCAATTAGTGTATTTGGAATTTCAATTCCATTGATATGTGTTTTTACAACTGGACTTCCTGGATCTACATATTTTTGTATGGCAATTCTTCCCATCATTATGTCTGTTATTTTTCCTGCTAGGTGAATTCTTTCTACTTCTTTTGTTTTTCTTCCTAGTTTCTTCATGCTCAACTCTTTTATTGTTTTAGCTAGAATTGGAATCTCCTTAATGGCTTGTAACAAAGGGATTTTGATACAGACATTTTTCAATTCATCTAGAAAATCATAATTAGGCAACATAATATGCTTTTCTACCGCTTTATCAACTTGTAATCTTTTTGGGAAAGGAGGTGTAGAAGTAGATATTGGTTGTTGCTCTATGATAGGAGTTGAGTTTATTGGTTCTTTCTGTTTTTTATTTTCAGTGTTCTGGTTTTGAGGAGATTTTCCTTCAAAACTTTTATTTTGCTGTAGAGAATCTTCCTCAAGTTTATCTTGTTCTTGAATAATCACAAATGGTTTTTTCTTTTCTAATACCCTACCAGATCTCAATTGGACATCATTGAGATCTAATGGAGTGATAATGTAAGTTGGAAACTTCTTTCCTTCAACCATGTATGTATTCTGAGGATTTTTATTATTGGGGTTAGGTAATGGTTAGGCAGGTAGCTGATTTGGTCTTTGTGGAAATTGCAGTGAAAGTTGAGGGTTTTGGTTTTGAAGTTGGGGCGGTTGATTTTGTTGAGGAATTTGTTGGGGAGGATAGTTTGGATATGATGGAGGATATTGATAGTATGGAGAGAATCTTCCATAAGGATTCTGCATTCCTTGAGCCCAAGGTTGAGTTTTAGACTGAGATTGAGGCCAAGGTTGTTTCCAAGAATTCCAATTTGGAGGGGGCTGCATATACATTTTGTTGTTAAAACCTTGATTTTGCTGCCCTTGCCAAGGTCTTCTAGAGACAAAGCAAAGAGACTCTGTTGGATTTGAAACTATTTCTTCTTGAAAAGCAACCTTAAGACTAGGGATTGAAGGACAACTTTTGGTCTCATGATTTTCTGAACAAATCACACAAGTCTCTATGACTTTTGCATCTAAAGGGCATTCTCTTAAAGCGTGCTTCTTTTTCCATTTGGGACATAAAATAGCCAGAGCATCAGTTTTGGTTTTTTTCTTGTTTTGTAACTTAAGGGCGTCTATTTGTTGACTGAGGCTCCCTAGAATATCTGTTTTAAATTCATCAAGCATGTTTCCAATTTTTACCCTACTTATTACTCCAGTTGCAGATTTATTCACCCTAACAAGAGAAGGATCTCTTGGACCTTTCCCAATTTTGGATTTTCCTCTTGAGAGACGAACACATAATTCCCCTATGTCACTTAATGGGAGTTGAGAGATATCTCCCTCCCCCATCATGTTAAGTATATCTATCCACTCATCTCTAATGGCTTTTAATAGAAGAGCTTTTAAGGTATCTTCATCTAAGTTATCCATCTTTGTTCTTTTTAAGTTTTAGTTGAATCTCTCAATTAAATCATCTAAATTTTCATCCTCTCTTTGCATCGTTTTGAACACTTCATCCTTGTGATTAATAGGCATGCAATAATCCAAATACCTATCCAAAAAAACTTTCTGCATGTCATTCCATGTTCTAATGGACTGAGTGACCAACCCCATGAACCACTTTAAAGCAGATCCTTTCAACGTTGAAGGGAACAATTTGAGTTTTTGAGAGTCTCGTAAATAATCATAAGTTTTGCACAAGACTTCAAATTCAAATAATAAGGTTTCGAGGTCTTCACTTTTTAATCCATGAAAGTTTCGGAGGTTAGAAGGTGAGATATTTTTTATTGTGGCATATGTTTGTTCATCAACTATAGGGAATCCAAAAGAATTATCAACTTCCCTATTTCCTCTACCTCCTCCATTATTTCCTTTGCCTTCTCCATTATTTCCTCTTCCTCTTCCTCTACTTCCTCCTCCTCCAAACAATGTGAATTCTCCATCCTCTCCTTCTTCTACCATTATAGTTTCTTCAGAGTCAATATAGGATTCAACCGCCAAGGTTAATTGCTCTTCCTCTGGTTCCTCTATTAATGGTATGTGGGAGAGAGGTTCTACTTCTTCTTCCTCACTAGGTATTCTTAAATCTTCAACTAAAATATGTGTTGAAAATAATACTGAGAGGGGGGGTGAATCAGTATTATTTAGTCCTTTTACCAAATATTCCTTATTTATACTTTGAATTATTTTTGCATATCAGTACCATAAAATAATGAGCATGAACAAGAAAAATAGACAGTCACATCAAAGAACACCAGATATAAGGTGGAAAACCAATGTGGGTGAAAACCACCTGCTGCAATTATGTCTCTATCTTCTTTCAATTTAGAAACTCCTTTTACAATGGTCTTGTACTGGTGCAGTCCTTTACCAGTACGCAGGCTGCAACCTGCTGAGAGCTACAACTCTCTCTCGTTTTCCAGTCTTTCTTGGAAGGGAGCTACAACCTCCTACTTCTTTTCTTACAAGGACCACTTTTCATAAATTTTCAAACTGGATCCATATACCTCAAATGATCATCAAGTACATATAAATTACAGTCAGCTGCAGTAACCAGATCAAGATAATAGAACTGAACCCAGAACACCTTATCAACAGAAAAATTTAGTCAACGCAACTTTCATTTCTTTGGCCTGCGTCGCTACGCACTTCACCCTCTGCTTCTCTACGTACACCCGCAGATCTCCTTTTGCTGCACTGCGTGCCCACGCACTTCTTCTTCTGTCGCGTTGCGTACAGTATACACCCAAATATACTATCGCGCCGTGTACTCCACTGAAAGCATGCACCCAGAGACACTATCGCGCCGCGTACTATTTCTGTGCGAATGCACCTTAACCACCGTCGCTCTGCGTACCCATGCACTGCTCCCTTGTCGCCTCTGCGTACCCACGCACTGCGCCTTTGTCGCCCTTGCGTACCCACGCACTTATCCTTCTTATGCTCTGTGTACCTACGCAGAAGCACCGTTAAACACCTGCGTACATCAGATTAGGGCTGAATTTACAGATCACCAGTATGCTACAGTTAGACAGATGCCCAGATCTGATCAAGCGCTCGGGAGATCACCCTTTACAGATTCACCTTCCACTTCACTTTCATATAGATCAAGCTTTTTGAAACAATAACCCAAATATTTCAGATCTTAAGATATTCAACCCAAAGCATGCTAAGCCAAATGATCTCCTTTGCTTTATATAGGCAAGCTCTTCCTCAAATCAAGGATCATGGGGCTCAATAAAAACAATACCATGGGCCAGAACCATGATAACACAATACCGTCGGCTAAATACCAAGGGTTAAACACCAGGAACCCACGTGTGCGCTTTTTACTGCTTTGAAGTGTGTGCACAGGGGTACACACCTCAGGAATGGGTAACCTGCGTGTTTGGACGCGGTCCCTGCACGACGTACCTGCGGGTACACACCTTCTGAACTGTTCTCCTGCGTACTCCTTAATTTTCATCATATTGAGAGCCTTGCCATGGGTGTTGCCATCAAGTACAACATCTGTAACATATAACCATACCAGAAACATAATGCCAACAATCTCCCCCTTTGGACTTGATGGCAACCTCAAAAACTTCAGCGACATTCTCCCCCTTTGACATCAAGGGCAAAGGGTTATGCTCCCCCTGAATATGAACCGGATCTGTAAAGAAAAACCATAATCCACCAGACCCCATAGAGACATATTGCAGCTATATTCCGACCAACTTCCATGATCTCCTTTTGTACATCCTCCATAATGCCAACAATGCATCATATACTCCCCCTGAACCTGTGTCGCCACCACCATATGTACGCATATACCCCAAAAGAACCATGCGTACAACCAACAATCAGAAGAGTTTCAACAATAAGATGTCGCATCAACAACCCCCAGCTTTTGCCTGAGGTATTCGAAAGCTTCCCTGGGCAATGGTTTGGTGAGAATATCAGCAACTTGTTCCTTAGAAGGAACATACTCCAACTTGACTTTCTGTTCAAGAACTTGTTCCGAGGAAATGATACTTGATTGGTATGTGCTTGGTTTTTGAATGCATGACAGGATTCTTTGAGATACTGATTGCACTTGTGTTATCGCATAAGATGGAGATCAGTGGTGTACAAGTGATTTGAAAATCCTGCAAGGTCTGCATCATCCAAAGGAGTTGAGTGCAGCAAGATGCAGCATCAACATATTCCGCTTCAGCTATAGATAAGGCAATCGAACTTTGTTTCTTGCTGAACCAAGATACTAATCTGGAACTCATAAAGAACGCACCACCACTTGTGCTCTTCCTATCATCCACGCTTCCGGCCCAATCTGCATCTGTATAGGCATGAAGTGTGAGATCTGTATCTCTAGGATACCATAAGCCATAATTTTGTGTCCCTTGAAGATATTTGAAAATTCTCTTCACTGCCTGAAGATGAGTTTCCTTTGGATTCGCCTGAAATCTTCCAACAATTCCCACTGCATGCATGATGTCCGGTCGAGTACCTGTCAAATAAAGTAGACTACCAATCATAGATTTGTAAGTTGGTTGATGTACTGCTACAGATTCATCATTTGCACTGAGGCTACATCCTGTGACCATGGGTGTACACACTGGTTTTGCATCTTCCATGCCATATTTCTTCAGAATCTGTTTGAGATACTTGGTTTGAGATAAAAAGATTCCTTCTTCCTTTTGTTGGATTTGCAAACCAAGGAAATATGTCAGTTCTCCTAGCAAGGACATTTCGAATTCTTTCTGCATGACCAAGGCAAAGCTTTGAATCATCTCTTCTTCATTGCTGCCAAAAATAATGTCATCTACATACACAACAAGTATTAGCAATTTGTCATTTTCAACTTTTATATAAAGATTGCTATCTGCTGATCCTTTTGAAAAACCTTGTTGCTAAAGATATTTATCCAAACGATAGTACCAAGCCCTTGGAGCTTGTTTGAGCCCATAGAGAGCCTTTTTCAATCTGCATACAAGATTTGGATCATTTCCAAGAATGAACCCATCTGGCTGTTCAATGTATACTTCTTCTTCCAAGTCTCCATTCAGAAAGGCTCATTTCACATCCATTTGAAATACTTTGAAGTTTTGAAAACTTGAGAGAGCAACGAACATTCAGATGGCCTCAAGTCTTGCAATGGGAGCAAAGGTTTCTTCAAAGTCTATTCCTTCTTGCTGCGCATACC
>APFE031371374.1:75145-86412 GCA_000404065.3 Pinus taeda
GGGGGGGTGAATCAATATTATCTAGTTCTTTTAACAAATCCTCCTTATTTACACTTTGAATTATTTTTGCATATCAGTACCATAAAATAATGAGCATGAACAAGAAAACAGACAAGTCACATCAAAGAACACCAGATATAAGGTGGAAACCCAATGTGGGTGAAAACCACCTGCTGCAATATGTCTCTATCTTCTTTCAAATTAGAAACTCCTTTTTACAATGGTCTTGTACTGGTGCAGTCCTTTACCAGTACGCAGGCTGCAACCTGCAGAGAGCTACAACTCTCTCTCGTTTTCCAGTCTCTCCTGGAAGGGAGCTACAACCCCCTACTTCTTTTCTTACAAGGACCACTTTTCATAAATTTTCAAACTGGATCCATATACATCAAATGATCATCAAGTACATATAAATTACAGTTAGCTGCAGTAACCAGATCAAGATAATAGAACTGAACCCAGAACACCTTATCAACAGAAAAATTTAGTCAACACAACTTTCCTTTCCTTGGCCTGCGTCGGTACGCACTTCACACTCTGCTTCTCTGCGTACACCCACAGATCTCCTTCTCCTGCACTGCGTGCCCACGCACTGCTTCTTCTGTCGCGCTGCGTACAGTACGCACCCAAATATACTATCGCGCTGCATACTCCATTGAAAGCACGCACCCAGAGACACTATCGCGCCGCGTACTGTTTCTATGCGAACGCACCTTAACCACCGTCGCTCTGTGTACCCACGCACTGCTCCTTCGTCGCCTCTGCGTACCCACGCACTGTGCCTTTGTCGCCCCTGCATACCCACGCACTTATCCTTCTTCTGCTCTACGTACCTACGCAGAAGCACCGTTAAACACCTGCGTACATCAGATTAGGGCTGAATTTACAGATCACCAATATGCTACAGTTAGACAGATGCCCAGATCTGATCAAGCGCTCGGGAGATCACCCTTTACAGATTCGCCTTCCACTTCACTTTCATATAGATCAAGCTTTTTGAAACAATAACCCAAATATTTCAGATCTTAAGATATTCAACCCAAAAGCATGTTAAGCCAAATGATCTCATTTGCTTTATATAGGCAAGCTCTTCCTCAAATCAAGGATCATGGGGCTCAATAATAATAATAAAATAAAACAATACCACGGGCCAGAACCATGATAACACAATACCGTTGACTAAATACCAAGGGTTAAACACCAGGAACCCACGTGTGCGCTTTTTACTACTTTGAAGTGTGTGCACAGGGGTACACACCTCAGGAATGGGTAACCTGCGTGTTTGGACGCGGTCCCTGCACGACGTACCTGCAGGTACGCACCTTCTGAACTGTTCTCCTGCGTACTCCTTAATTTTCATCATATTGAGAGCCTTGCCATGGGTGTTGCCATCAAGTACAACATCTGTAACATATAACCATACCAGAAACATAATGCCAACAATATGTTCCCCTGTGGAGGTGAAAAAGGCTACTCCTTCTATTGGAGATCCAAGATTTTCCTCCTCTGTGATTGTCTCAGTAGATGAAGTAGGAGATCCTCTTGATTGAATTTTTTACCTTAGAACTTCAAGAGGTCTATGGCTAGGAATATGATCTTGAGATGGAGGTGTATCTCTTCTTATTCTTGGTGGATTAGGTGGTGTTGTAGGAATTGAACTCCTGCCTCTGGCTATAAATATACCCCTAGAGTCTCTTTCTCTATGCATATCATTTTTTTTTAATGTAAGAGATAAGGTTACCTAATTACACTTCTCCAGCAATGGTGCTAAAAAATTTAGTTAATTTAGTGTCCTAAATTGCTTACATGAATTATCAATCGAGGTTTGTAGACTGATGAAGTGTGATGCACTATATGTGCTTAGTTAACTTTTATCTTACTTCGTTGTTTTGTATTCTATGTTTGTTTTTGGGGGTTTCTATTCTTTGATGTTTAAGAATATACAGTCTATGAGAAACTTATAGGGATCTAATGAATTTTCAAAGAAAGGATAGGTTCCTAAGTTAGTCTAAACTCCTAAAATTGACTAAGAATCATTTTTAACTAGTTGGGACCTAATAAGAGAAACAGAACATCTAGCTTATCTGTCATTTAGTCTTAATTTTATAAATTAGTCTTAATCTATCAATTAGTCTTAATCTATGTAGAGGGTAATTCAATAATTGCATTCATTAGCCATTCAACCATTCTATTTTGGAACATGATAGAATCAATCTCCTTGAAATGATATTTTGGAATATCAAATGATGCAACTAAGTAATGACCTGAAAACATAAAAGAAAAGATGACAGTTTGTAAAACTATCAGTATGTTGAGTAAACTCAATCAGTGCATGCATTCGATATTCAACCAATTAAGTTAGAATTGTCATCATTTTGAAATGGTTTTGAGAACATATATTAGTACAATTAATTGAGAGTTCTATGCTAATATGAGTAATAAAAAATAGTAAGAAGCTAAAAAACTGTGTATCCTCATGTCTTCATTGTTCATTCAGTCATTTTTCATATAATATCTCAGAAGAATAAGACTTGCACAATTGTGATTTTTACTCTCACACTTTTGATTACAAACTGAAATGAAATAAAGCTAAATAAAATAGACTTGCAAAAAAAAACATAGTAGAAATTAAAATGAAAACAATAAGTGAAAAAAACCTCCTTTAGTGTGGGGGCCCTCTGCAACTGATTTGGATGGATAACAACTAACTAAAGATGCACTTTTAAACCACCATTGATAAAACAAAGTTTGTATTATCAATAAAACGAAGCCTTGAACATATTTTTGTAACAAAAATCCTATAATCCTTCCTTAACTTATAACTGCATCTCAATCTCATTTAACCAATATTTATAGAAAAACAACATAACTGTTTAAGAGAAAATCTTGTTACAGGTGGCTTAATCCGAATCTATCATGACTGTTTATAGAAAGACATGCTACAAATGTATCAGTTCGAATTGTAATGAGACTGTTAGACTTTTGAACAGCTATAGGTAGCCTGATATGCATTAACTCTTCAACTCCTGATCAACTACAAGTGGCTTACTCTGCATTAACTCTTCAACAGAACCATTAAATTCCCTATCAACTACGAAATATCAAGAGTCCTACTACTACTAGATAACGTGTTTGACTCCATCTTTGACCAAGACTTTGGGCATGCTTTTTTGTCGATATGGATTGAGTGAGTAGGATAATCCATGTAGAGATGATTTTGGAGATGCCCATGTGGCCTAGTTCTTCATTTGACACCTGTAACCTGCCAAACCATGAGAGTATCTACGGAACCCATAGTTAGCTACAGAATAGGTTGTGTTTTGTAGCTAATTTGCAAAAATCTATTAAAATAGCAAGAACATGAAAATATAATATGGTGATCATTTTAATGCTTTCCTAAGACAAAATCTAGCATTTATCATTGATTGGATCTATAGTTTTGTGAGAAATTGAGAGAAAAAGGTGAGAACAAATGTCAAGGGGAAGGTAATTTTGAGGTTCAACACTCCCTTTAACTGTCCAAATTCCACACCAACCCTTAGGATTGGGTGTCCAATAGGTTGTAAACAAGATCAACTCAAGTATGGCAAGGGAAATGATGGGTGCAGTGACTTTAAAGCTATTTTTAGTTCAGAATATCACCTCAAGTGTACTTGGACCCACTTAGATGGATAGAGCTTGGAAATATATTTCAAAAAATATATTTAAGTATGGAAAACTCCTCTTGGATCATAATTTATTTCCAATCAAAGAGAAGTATCCCAAAATTCAAAGGTTGTAGAGCTAACATGGTGAAGCTTAACAAAATGGTGAAAGTTTGAAATTTTTGCCAAACATGGTAGAGCCTTTAGCAGAGTAGCTAAATCAATTTTTGAGTAAACATGGCTTGAAAACACTGTAGCAGAAAAGGAATTGATTGTTAGAAATTTGCAGTGGGAGGTCCCTACGAGATAGATCATCCTAAGAGGCCTTCCCGGAAGCACCCAAGATGTCTACGTAGGTGAAATCACAAAATGATGTAAGCCTAAGAGGATGTCAGTAGAGAGAGAAGGATGTGATTGGCCAACAATGGAGCCTAAGTCCATGCAATCCCAGTGGAGTTCCCCCAGATGGTTCGAAAATGCACACTAAGGAAAAATTCTAAGATGACAATGCACCGGGAGTACGTGGCTAGAGGAGTCAACAGAAAAACTAGTGTTGATTGGTGTAGTTGGCACAAGAGGTCCTCATGGGATAAGTCATCTCAGGGGACCTTCCCTAGAACTATAAAGTGGCACACAATGGCATAGCCCCAGGATGACTCGAAGCTTGGAATACGTGGAACTAGCAATAGATCATGTACAATCACATTGATTGGCAGAGCTTAGAGCAGGAGGTCCCCACGAGATAGCTCATCCCAAGTGGCCTTAACTGGAAGAAATAAAAGAATATGGAAAGGAGATCACTCAAGATGACTAGACATCGAGAAGATGTGGAGGTGATGCCACAAGCCGAGACAATGTTTATTGTCTATCAGAGGGTCCATAAGATAACTGATCCTCGAGGTCTATTCCCGGAAGTGCCAAGATAGTTGCAGTTTGAAGACAACCGTGATGATAGGTTTTCGGGCATCAATGGTGGTAGATGATGTAAGCATGATGTAAGTACAAGTGATATGGTAGTATGGACTAGAGGACATCAAGTGTCCAAGTGGGCCAAATTTGAGTGACACGTGGCACCATTGAGGAGGTATGTAACAACCCTGGTTAAAAATCCATGAAAAGATATATAAGACCATGGTCATGGGACATGTATTCCAAGCTAAATGGTGGGAAAAAAATCCTAGTGGGTTTTCATTAGGTTAATTAGTGGCTAAGGAAATCTGCAAAGGAAATTGCAAAGGCTTTGGAAAGGCATGAGGCATTGATTTCCATTTTATATACGAAAATAATGGAAAATGAAGAAATTAGAGGCCTCGTTATCAAAAAGGATTTTGAGGATCAGTTGTTACCCTTTTGTTAGTTTTAGGTTGGAGCTCTCTCTTCTATTATCTCTCTCATACTCTTGGACACTTAGATTTTTCTTGGAGCACTCTTGGAGGAGTGTGGCATACTTGGGATTTGGAGGAAGAAGGAAAAGGAAAAGTAGGAAAGCGTAAGAGGACATCAGGATCAATAGTTACAATACATTTTCTTTGTAGGTACCGAGATGCATGTATGATTTCCTTGCTAGTTTTGGCATGCATGTGGTTTCTTGGTTACAATCTGTCACTGGCATGGAGGAATGCTTGGATTGATGGTGGATTTGCCTAGCCTTGTCATTTCTTGGATAGCCATGGTGTTGTGGGTTTACCTTTGTTTCTAGTTGGTGCTCATGTTACTTATGGTTGTGGGTTGAGTTACTAGTTCCTGGAGCCTTAGCTGGACATCTTGATAATAACAACAAGAAATGTTAAAAATAGCATCAAGAAAAATCCTAATTTAATTTGTCCTTGAATTCAATTGGGAATAAACTTGTAAGTCCATATCTCATGACAACTTGTAATAGTTAACTATGTTAGTTTGACTTAGTTGGCTTAGTTAATTCAAGTTGAGGTCATAACTAGAGTCATGTAGAGTATAGACTACAATTAGGAGCACTAGCTGAGTTTATTTCGAGTTGTAATTATTTAATTCAGTCTAATTGAGTTAAAGTCAGTTAAACTAGCTCCAATTGATGGAGGAATTAGTGGGAGATCCAGTTGTGGGGTGTTACCTATAGTAGTGGGGTGTAACCTGTAGTATTGGTGTGCTTCCTACCGTAATGGGTTGCTTCATGTCGAATAGTGGGGTGTTGCCTGTAGTGATCAACTAGTAAACTCAAGATTTATTCATAATTAACTCATGCATGTCAGATGAGAGAAAGACACAATTGAGATTGAATTTGAGGGACAATGTACTACTATTTGTAAAATAATCTAAATTAAAAATATTGTCCATGTAGTCAGAAGAAGGCCTAAAATAAATCATTCCTTATTTAGAAAACTCACTAATTTTAACCATTTGAATTTCCTTTAAAAGGAGTAATGAAAGCACAAGTTTAATCATTTTTTTGGTGTGCACAAGTTGGTGAGACCAAGCAATAGGAAGCATGAGTTTGTGCATGGATCTTGTGAGGGAAAGGAAGTAGGAGCTTGGAAGACTAGGAATTTGGTTAAGTATTTTCCAAAGGAAGTCAATCAGGCAGAGGATAGAAAATACTTGTGCAGGTTGATCTCAAGGTTGAGTAGAGCATATTGTCTTCATCCAAATGAGATAGATAGAGATAGTGCAGAGGTTGCTCGAGTTTGAAAAAAGCATTGTAATCTTCTCATATTTTCTTATTAATGCAATATACAGATAGCAGGGGTCTTTAGTTGTGGCTTTCCCTAGGAAATCATTGTGTAATGTGTTGATTGAATTCTTTCTCTTATATGCTTTGTGATTGCGCGACAGTTTAATTGTTTCCAATGATGATGAGTAGAGTAGATTCAAGTCTATTGTTTTAGCATATTATAATTATCAGTTTGAATCTGCAATAAATGTCTACATGGTATCAAAGCTACATTTGTAGAAATGTCTACATGGTATCAAAGCTAAATTTATAGAAATCTCTACATGTTATAAGAGCTAGATTTATATAAATTTCTACATGGTATCAGAGCTATATTTGTAGAAATTTCTACATGGTATCAGAGATAGATTTGTAGAAATGTCTACATGGTATCAAAGAGAAATTTGTAGAAATATCTACATGGTATCAGAGCTAGATTTGTAGAAATTTCTACATGGTATCAGAGCTAGATTTGTAGAAATTTCTACATGGTATTAGATATGAAATCACAATAGAAGAGAAGAATTTGAAGTTTTCCTTGTAGATTGATGGAGCTCTAGTTCAAGGTAGATCTAGAAGACCCTGTGTGAAACTTCTTAATGGAGAAAGAAGGTTGCTAGTGGGTATATTAATGAGCCAATGTCTTGCAACACAAAATGAGCAACAACCATTGATATTGGTAGATTGAGGAGCAAAGATATTTCCCACAGGGAGATCGAGACTCAGATGGAGTATAGTTTCAGAGGGAGAAACCCTATGGAAGCTAGTACTTTAGGATCCAGGGAGATCAGTCTCATTATTGCAGTAGTTACAACAGTAGTGCAAAAGAAGCAATAGAGAAGTAGCAACAACAATATGATTATATCATATCTAGCTCATGCATGCAACCTCGAGGATCAAGGCAAAGGTTAGAGACTTGGTGGTTGAGAGGGAGCATAAATTACCTGTTAACATGCAACCTTAGAAGCAACCTCAATAAGTTGTGGAGCAACCACAATTGGAGAAGTGGAGAGGAGGCCGAGTGGAAACATCCACTCAAGCAAATACCTCCAATAGGGAGAAATTTTGAGCCAAGTGGGTAGAGGGATCACATGCAACCATACCTCTAGGTGAGAGGTGGGGTGATGTGAAACAATAGTCCCATGAGTGCAGAAATTTGGGCAGGGTCCATTGAGGTTTTTTTCTTCCTCATGGATCATTACCTTGCTACAGGGGCCCACAATGTTTAGTAGAAGGAGGATCAATGTTAGTCATATACTGAAGATTGTAGAGTAATGTTGACAACAGAGCAAGAAGGATCAATAGCATAGTCAACAACATCAAGGTTTTCTCAGTAGATAGTTGAAAACACAGTTGATTCAAATTATTTTCTTTGGATGTTTTTGGGTTGCAGATGTTGCAGTATCAACAACAATAGTCACAAGTGTTACATTAAGAACATTCCAAAGGTACTGGATTAGGATAGATGTGAATTCATTTCTTGTTGTGAGGGAGTGTTGAAAATAGAAACAAGAAATGTTAAAAATAACATCAAGAAAAATCCTAATTTAATTTTTCCTTGAATTAAATTGGGAATAAAATTGTAACTCCACATCTCATGACAACTTGTAAAAGTTAACTAAGTTAGTTTAACTTAGTCGGCTCAGTTAAGTCAAGTTGAGGGTCTAACTAGAGTCATGTAGAGTGTCTCCTACAATTAGGAGCACTAGTTGAGTTTATTTTGAGTTCTAATTATTTAATTTAGTCTAACTAAGGTAAAGTCAGTTAAACTAGTTCCAACTAATGGAGGAATTAGTGGGAGGTCTAGTAGTAGGGTGTAACCTGTAGTAGTGGGGTGTGGCATGCAATAGTGGGGTTCTTCCTGTAGTAGTGGGGTGTTTCTTTTCAAACAATGGGGTGCTACATGAAGTGTAGTGTGGTGTTGTCTGCAATGATCAACGAGTAAACTGAAGACTCATCCTTAATTAACTCATGCATGTCAGATCATAGAAAGGCCCAGTTGAGATTGAAGTTCAGGGACAATGTACAATCAATTATAAAATCATCTAAATTAAACAGATGGTGCATGTAGTCAAAATAAGGCTTAAAATGAATCATTCCTTAATTAGAAAACTCACTAATTTTAACCATTTGAATTGCCTTTAAAAGGAGGAATGAAAGCACAAGTTTAATCATTGTTTTGGTGAGAATGAGTTGGTGAGACCAAGAAATAGGAAGCACAAGTTTGTGTGTGGAGCTTGTGAGGGCAAGGAAGTAGGAACTTGGAAGGCTAGGAATTTGGCTAAATATTGGCCAAAGGCAATCAGTTAGGCATAATATAGAAAATACTTGTGAAATTTGGGCTCAAGGTTGATCAGAGTATATTGTATTCAACCAAGGCTTACCTAGGAAGTAGTGATACAGATAGAGATAGTGCATAGGTTGCTCGAGTTTGAGCAAAGCATTGTAATCTTTTCATATTTTCTGATTAATGCAATATATAGATAGCAGGGGTTTTTAGTTGTGGCTTTCCCCAGGAAATCATTATGTAATGTGTTGATTGAATTATTTCTCTTGTATGCTTTGTGATTTCATGATCATTTAATTGTTTCCACTAATGATGAGTAGAGTAGATTCAAGTCTATTGTTTTATCATATTAAAATTAGAAGTTTGAATCTATAATAAATTTCTACAAAAAAAATGCTTTGGAAGCCCTGTAAAAACTTGAGTTGAGTTACTATTCCTGGAAGCCTTTGTTATATACCTAGGGGGGGTAATATGGGGTACCGAGGAAGGTACCCAAGGTAATAATGTAATAATGGGATGGGCAATAGTAATAAATAAGGTGCTTAACCCATGTCATGTAAGGGACCACAAGTAGTTAATAATAATGTAATGGGCCCATGGTATTAGTTGATGGTATGAGTAAACCATGGTAATGATGCATGGTATTGTATGTATGAGGCCTATATAGAGGCTAGAGACTCCACATGGAGAGACATGAAGAGAAATAGTCTTGTATGAACAAGCATATGGCTTGTGGAGTATTCTCCTTCCTTAAGGAGTGATTGTATGGTGTTGCCCTACCATAAGGGTTTGATATCAATAAAGAAGAATTTATATCTATTTCTATCTTGTTATTCTTGGGTTATTTCTGTTATCATATATATCTGGGTTAGATCCACAACAAGTGGTATCAGAGCACTTTCTTGGGCACAAAGTGGAGAATTTTTTTTTCATTTTTGCAGGATTTCAGGGGCGGCGAGTTTGCAGATCAGATCTGTACGTTTTGGTTCAAGATCTGAAAAATCTAATTACATATCTGTATTCTTTGTGAAAAAAATAGCCGATTTCAAAAAAAAAATTGGTCAAATTGGAGTCCGGATGAAGGAGATATCGCTGATTTAAAAATCAGTAGGGTTGCAGATAATTTTTCAGGGCAGCGAATTTTCGGCGCAGATCTAGATGTCCTGGTGCATGATATGCAAGATCTAATTGCATATCTGAAATCTTTGTGAAAAAACACATAATTTCAAAAAAACAATCAGGAAAATCGGAGTCCGGATGAGGGAGATATCGCTGATTTAAAATCAGCACTTTTTTCAGAAATTTTGGGTGACGGCGGGAGAATAGCAGCGCAGATATGAAATTTCAAGTGCCTGGATCAAGATTTCTACCACATGGGCAGATGCAGAGTGGTTTTTCCATTTCTAAAAACAGGCTATAATAGAGATTCTGAGCAATATTGATGGATCTGTGACCATTTCAATTTTTCACCAATATTTTTGTGATGGCGGGCCTAGATCAGAGTTTGATGGAGTTGTATAAATTTGACGGTTCTCAACCGTCCGCATGGCTAGCACAAATGGACCAGTATTTCAAATTGAATCGTCTCCAAGATGATTGGACTAAGCTGAGAATGGGGACCATGTACTTGGACAATGAACGAAGACAATGGGTGGAATGGCATCAACGTCGCAATAGACCTTTTGCGAGTTGGACCCAATTTGCCAAAGCTCTTATAGAGCGCTTTGACCGTAAATCAAATCTTGTGGATAAGCACACATAGATAGACACACAACCTAGAAAAGTTGTTATTTTTACAGGAAAGAAGGAAACCAAGGAACCAAAAGGGTTATTTTTGGCTGGTATCTCGATATTGCAGGTTCATGGATTGATTCAGAAGGAGAAAATCATTGTGTCTATCAATCCAAGTTGCAAGCAAAATCTTATAAATGTCAACTTAGCAAAGAAATTGCAAGTCCCAGCAAAACAAATTGAACATACACAGGTTGATAATGAGGATGTTCAAGTGTACAAGGATTTGAAGATTTCTATGGATAAATATGTGTTTCATGGTGATTTTTATGCTTCAGATATGGATAACATGGATGTTGTTTTGGGATACCCTAGGATGGACTTAGTGGGTACTATAAATATTAATGTGCAGAAGAAATTCCTGAAGCTCTGGTATAAAAAGAAGAAAATTACATTACAGGATATTTCCATTAATAAGCAGGCAGAGTCCCAGGAGGTTGAAGCAGAAGATGTTACAGGGACTGAAATATCAGATGACGAGCAGTTGATGGTCGATAGTCAAACACAAACAAAGGCTGAAGCCGAAAAGGTAACAGGTACTGACACATCTGATGAGGGTTCAATGGTTGAAGTTATATTGAAATAGAAGACACCACAACAGGCCCTACAGCAGGGTGAAGTCAAGCAAAAGCCATCGTGGGTTAAAACTTCAACATATCATCACCCACATCACCCCGCAAGACAACCGTCAAGATGGCAACCAAAGAGTCACATGACGGATACAAAGGAGAGACGATCCACTTGCTACACCTCAACACAGAAGAGCGGCCACGGTCAACTTCCATCTCAAGCGAGTGAGGCACCAGCGAGATCGAGGGTTCACCTTTCTCTTGGATGGCTAGATGCACGTGCTTGGTATCAG
>APFE031371374.1:102140-137799 GCA_000404065.3 Pinus taeda
GGAGAGGATTCCAACAACAAATGAAATGTCTTGTCTGGTAGTAGTGAGGTAGATGAGACTTCCTACAAGCTGTCTATACTTTGTTGCATCCTCAAATTCCTTTCCTTCAATAGATGTGAGCTTTAAGTTTTGTTTCATTGGAGTAGAAAGAGGATTGCACTCTGTCATGCCAAATCTGTTTAACAAATCTCCAATGTATTTCTTTTGAGAAAGAAATATGGATTTTGGATGTTGGGTTACTTCATTGCCAAGATAGTAATGAACATAGCCCAAATCAGTCATTTCAAAACTTTTTCCTAATTCTTTCTTTATGGATGCAATATAACTTTCATTGTTCCCTGTCATTAAAAGATCATCTACATATACCACAAGATATACAACTATTTTGAAAACTTTCTTGACAAATAAAGTTGCATCATCAAGATCAAAAAGATTGAAGTTGAGTTTTAGAAGATGCTCAGTTAGCTTTTCATACTAGGCTCGTGGTGCTTGTTTGAGTCCATACAAGGACTTCACAAGTTTGCATACTTTATGTTCATGTCCTTTCACAGCAAATCCTTCAGGCTGGGACATAAAAACATTTTCTTTTAGATCTCCATTCAAGAAGGCAGTTTTTACATCCATTTGATGGACTTTCCAACCATTCTGAGCTGTTAGGGCAAAGAGTGTCCGAATGGTAGCCCATTTTGCTGTGGGGGCAAAAGTCTCCTCATAATCGACCCCTTCCTTCTATGCAAAACCTTTGCCACAAGCCTAGCTTTGTGTTTTTCAAGTGATCCATCAGCTTTATACTTGTTCTTGTAGACCCACTTGCAGCCAATTGGTTTGGTTCTTAAATGAGGATCAACCAGCATCCAAGTGCCGTATTTTATGAGGGCATCATACTCCTTTTGCATTGCTTCTTTCCATTCATCATGAGAAGCATCTTCTTTGAAGGAAGTTGGTTCAAAATCTGTAGACAAGTTCAATTCACAATCATAAGAAACATCCATATCATTAGGTGAATTAGAGTCATCTACATCACCTCCATTTTGTCGGTTTGCATTTCTTGTTCCTGTTTTTCCCATTTCATCAGGATGAACACTTTCAAGTGTCTTTGTCAGCCACTTTGGGGGACCTTTCTGAGATGGTCCAGGCTGCTCTGTTGATTGAGTTGGGAGTGAATCAAGATTGAGTCTCCCAATTCTATCAATACATCACTTAAAGCATCATCTGTTGTTGGAGTTTCATGCGGGGGAGAGTGTTCTTTAGAAGACGATTCCACATGTTGATCTAGTATAGGAATCCCCCCATCAAGATGTGGAATTTGATTATCAAATTCTTGAAATGATTTCATTTGCGAATCTATCCAAGCGATCAAGTTGTCGCTTAGCTACATTGTCAGTTTTGGATGATTCAAGAAAAATATATCTCTAGATATAACAACTTTTTATTTTCTTCATCATAGAGGCGGTATGCTTTGGAGGTGTTTGAATACCCTAGGAAGATACACTTACGACTTCTAGCACCAAGTTTGTTTCTATGTACCTTTGGTATCAAGGCATAACAGGTGGAACCAAAGATCCTGAGATGTTTTACCGAAGGAACATGTCCATACCACATTTCATAAGGAGTCTTGTTTCTTATAGCATTAGATGGACATCTATTCTTTATATATGCAGCACATAGAACAACATCAGCCCAAAACATTATCTTTACATTTTTGAAGAAAAGCATGGATTGTACCATATTCAAGATTGTTCTATTCATTCTTTCAGCTACACCATTTTGTTGGGGATTATAAGGCATAGTTGTTTGATGTTTGATCCCATGATGGCAAAGATAGTTTTCAAATTCATTTTATGTATATTATTTTCCATTATCAGTGCGAATAGACCTAATATGAGATTGTGCATCATTTTCAATCTATTTATGAAAATTCTTGAATGTTTGGAAAGCATCAGATTTTTTCTTCAATAAATAAACCCAACACATTCTGGTGTAGTCATCAATAAATGTCATGATATATTTATTTCCATTTGCAGAAGAAACAAGCATTGGACCACATAAATCTGAATGAACGAGTTCAAGTTTCCTATGTGCTCTTGAATGCGAATCATGAAAAGACTGTTTGCTATGCTTTCCTAGAATGCAAGCATCACATCGCTTAAGTTTTCTAGGAATTGTAGGCAAACCAGCAACACCATTTTTCTTCAATAAACGGAGACTGTCATAGTTTAAATGTCCAAATCTAGCATGCCATAATAAACTTGATGGAAGTGTACCTTCTTCATGATGAGTAATATATGAGAAATGTTGTTTATGAGCAGATGGTCCTTGCAGTTTGAGAAGTCTTTCTTCTTCTATTCCCCTCATGACAAGTGAGTGATCAGATGATTTTCTCACCTCAAGCTTTCCATCAAACATATGAATGGAGTGACCTTGCTGGTGGATGTGGACCAAGGATAGCAAGTTTCTCTTTAGCTGTGGGAGATATAAACCATGATCAAGAAGAAAGTTTGGGAGACCAGGCAGTTTAAGCCTGATTGTGCCAAGCCCTGATGGCTTGATTTTTGACTGATCTGCAAAGTAAACTACTCCATCAACATTGTCAGTGAAATCTTCAAAAAAGTCTTTTCTATGAGTCATGTGACAGGTTGCTCCTGAATCAAGTAGCCAGTCATTTTTCTAGGAAGCAAGTGAAGTGTTAAACAAATCTTCATTTACTCCAATGTTACATTGTGCCTCAATATAGTGAGCGATTCAGGTGCTTTACCTTTGTCTGTATCATCATTTTTACCTTTCTGTTGGTTTCTTCTCTGCTCAATTTTGTCCCATGGTAGCTTGCATGTAGAGGCATCATGTGATCCATTTCTTTTGCAGCGAATACAATGTAAATCTGCCTTTTCTGCTTGAGGATGTCTGCCCCCCCGCCTCTGAAGTATCTTCCTCTTCCTCTTCGTCCACCTCTTCCTCTTGTAGAATCTTGAGCAGGATATTTTTCTTTATTAGCCATGCATACAGTCTCTTCAGAAGATTCAGGAACTGTCTTCTTTCCAAAGGCTTTTTCCCTTTCAGCAAACTTTTTCACAAGAGAGTCAAAGGTTATATCCTTGAGATTTCCATTTGCTTGCAAAGACTCAAGATAATTGGAGTATGTAGGATACAGTCCCTTGAGAAAAGCAATAAGAGATATATCTAGCTCAACTTTAGTGGATTTGATATCATGCACTATAGATTTTATTTCAGATGCAAGAGCAAGAGGGTCATTATTTTGCAGTTCAAGAGTGAAGAGTTTAATCATAAGTTGGACGCCTTCAAGTGCAGAATGTGAGTCATAGAGCTCTTTTAGCTTTTGTAAAGCTTCAAAGGTAGTTGAACATGTTGAAATGTGACGACTCACCTCCTTATTTACAGACGTTGCGATTAATGCATACGCTTTGCTGTTCTTGTTTTTCCAGATGGCAAGCTCTTTGTCTGATGTAGGCTTTTCTGGGTCACTGTCTCGTTCTCCGACACACACTCCTTTCCATAGCTCATTGAAAATGAGGGTGTGTTGTACCATCCGGGACCAGTCAGGATAGTTCTCCTTGCTAGTGAGAACTATTCCTATCATAGAGATGATTGAATGCATTCTGTAAAAGGTTACTTCTTCTGATATAAAAAAACTCTTGCTGATATATTAATGCTTCTGATGGTGAAAAAAAAATTTGCTCTTAAAAAACTTTTGCTGCTTTAAAAAAATGATTTTGATATGGAGAAAAAAAATCATTTAAAATTCTGCTACATATATCACCATATATATATCTCTGCAAAAATCACCATATATAATATATATCTCTGCTTTATATCACCATATATATCACCATATTCAAAATTCTGCTACATGTATCACCGCAAAAAAAATGTTTGAGCGCTTCACTGTAAATATTGTGGAGTGTAAACACGGCTAACTGATGAGTGGTTTAAATGTTTTTCATCACTTTCATAATCTTTCTAGGAACAAGGATAAAATAGGCTACTGTATAGTGATGATTTCATGCAGATATCAGATATCCCTCTTGAAGATAGAGACAATATCAACAATATCAGTTCCAGTAACATCAACTTTGTTAACACACACACATTCTTATGCTTAGAAAAGTGAACCTACATGCATACATTTCAACTTGCATTCTCCTCCACTCATGAAATGTTAGGAAAGAAATATGTGTTAAATATGATCGCCTGTCCCAAATTATCTGAAAATGTGTTCTTCTGTAAACATTTGTTTGGGGAAATAAGAATCGAGTTCAGATATCGTCCAGGATTTGGAAGGGAAAAAAAAAAGAACTATCGGAAATATCAAAAAAAGACTCGAAAGTTGTTCGAAACACTACACAATGAACTCTTCGAAAATCTCGGAAATATTTAGCAAGGCGAGACCCTCCTTTCGAATTATTTTGGCTAGATTGTTGATGAGCTCTAGAAATTCAGGCAGATTTGGAGATGTCTTTGAAGATTTGTGGCCCAAACGAATGTTACTCTCGGTGCAACGAGAACATTCCACATGTTTTGTAAGCAAAAAATTTTTTTGTGCTGATCGACAAATGATGCAATCGTTTTCTACAACTAAGATATTACAACAGCCTTTCAATGCCAAAATCACGCGCTAGGTCACTGGACAGGTAGAGCTTGGAACGCGCAAAATGAAAAAAAAATGAATACCATATGCAGGTTTCAACAAACAACCATTGGTTCATCATCCGCAGGTGTTACCTTCAGAATTCTCATACGTTACCGTCAGGCATTAACCAAGTTCGAGGCGTTATCAAGGCAGACAGCGGCGCCAGCAGAGGAGTCAGGTACGCAGTCTTCAGGCAGGGAGGCGTTCTCTGAGAAGCCTATCACTCAGTAGTGTAGGCAGCGTGCAGGGCCAGGGAATCAATGTCAGAGTAGCGCTCAGGACTGAGCAGCTGTCAGGATAGCAGGAGTTACAACTATTTCTGGGACCTGTGCTCTGATACCACGTCAGGCCAGGGTAACTCCAGAATGAGCGGGAGAAAAACTGATATATTATTCATTAGCTAACACACATTTATATACATAAACATGACGGATCAGTTCATCTTCTTGATGACTATCCAGTTCACCCATCCGTTTTGGATTAGGTGTCAACATTTCAGAGGGCAATGAATTACGCCTTCCATGACATCAAGCACATTTTTCAACCTTATCTTAATGATTTTCCTGCTCATTTGCAAAAGCAGACTGATCACTCACAACATTTGAGAGCAATATTTTTACGGTGCCGACACTACAAGATATGACTCAATCCACACAAGTGTGTGTTTTGTGTTGCCTCTGGTCGATTTCTTGGATTCTTGGTCTCAAAATATGGAATTGGACTCAATCCAATTAAGGTTCAGACAATCCTTGACTTGCCTCCAAGGGAAGGCAAACTTTCTGAGGAGGTTCATTCCAAACTATGTTGAATTGGCTAAAGGTTTTACTTGTCTATTGAAGAAATGGGTACCCTTCCATTGGGATCGGGTTGCACAAGCTTCCTTTGATGCTCTTAAAGATTCCATTATTAAAGCATCATTAATGTATGCCCCAAACTATCAAAAATACTATTACCTATATCTCGCCGCCACAGATACAACCATTGGCATGGTTTTAGTCCAAGAAGAAAGTGGAATTGAACATCCTATTTATTACTTGATTCATAATCTCAATAATACAGAAAGTAAGTATTCCTATGTCGAAAAGTTAGCTTTGGAAGCTGTTCAAGCTATGCAGAGATTTCGTCATTACATCCTCCTCCGTAAAACTATTATTGTTTCAGATTGCAACCCTATGACATACATTTTGTCATGTCAATTTCTGGTGGGGAAATATTCAAAATGGATAGTTATTTTATAGGAGTTTGATTTGGAATTCATCAAATCTAAATCAAAGAAATCTCTTGTTTTTGCCAAATTACTTTGCGACCTTCCCTCATCCTCCAATGATTCAACTCAAAAGCATAAATCTTGGATGAGTCTCTGTTTCTTATCTCTTCAAGTGATCCGTGGTATGGAGATATACTGGTTTATCTCCAGACCCAAGTTTTCTAGCTTAATACCTCTCACTTTGAACAATGACGTACCCGATACCAAGCCAACGATTATCTGATCATTGGTGATATGCTTTATTATCATGGTGTCGATACGATTTTATGTAGGTGCCTCGCTCGTGAAGACGCCGACAAAGGTTTCAATGAGTGTCATTTAGGTGCTTGTGGTGAACACTTATCTGGGTATGCTACAATGTAGAGAATTCTTTGTGCTAGTTACTTCTGGCCAACCATATTCAAAGATTGCATTATTGCTATCAAAAGTTGTCATGCATGCCAGATATATGACTGAAAAACCAGATTACCACCTGTGCCATTGCATCCAGTCATTGTTGTTGACACATTTGCTAAATGGGGCATTGAATTTATGACATGTAACCCTACCTCGGCCATGGGGCATGGGTATATTATAGTTGCCATTGTCTATTTTACCAAATGGGATGAGGCGATGCCAATATTGAACAATAGTGGCGAAACGACTGCTTTGTTTTTCTTCAACCATGTGGTTGCCAGGTTTGGTGTACCACAAACCATAATTACAGATCATGGATTGCATTTTTGCAACCACATGATGGTTGAGTTGACTACCAAGTTAGGAATGTCACATGATAGTTCTGCTCCATACTACCCGCAAGCTAATGGACAAGTTGAGGCCATCAACAAAGTCCTTAAGTGCATGTTGCAAAGAATGATTGAAGTTCATAAAATAAATTGATATTTATTCCTATACTCGTCTCTGTGGGCATATCGAACCTCAATGAGAAATGTGATCAGATTCACACCCTTTCAATTGATGTATGGTTTGGAAGTAGTCTTATTGATTCAATGTGAAATCTCGTCTCTCAAACTTGTGATTGACCTGCTACCCGACACTTCTGAAGAAGAAGCACATTTCTTGGAGTTAATCCATTTGGATGAAACCTGTCATGATGCCACATTGGCTAACGAACTGCATAAGAAATTTGTTAAGGTGCAATATGATAAAAATGTCAAGCCTCGTGTCTTCTTAGAAGGTGACCTAGTCTTGCTTTACGATCAGGAGTCTGATAAACTTGAAGCGGGAAAATTTGAACTGCTATGGATGGGCCCTTATATTGTTAAGTGTGTTCTGACAAAAGGTGCCTATGAGTTAGTGGACTATGATGGGATTCCATTGGCACAGCCCTGAAACAGGCTATACCTTAAACGTTACTATTCTTAGTTAAGCGTAGAAAAACTCACTGTATATATGCTTTGATTGCATGTGTGTGTGTGTGTTTCTTTTAGAGTTATTATTTGGTTAAGTAATCCACTTTGCATTTGTTGCAGATGTCGAATTTTTCGGAACCATTTGTTGGTTATGCTGATGGGGCTAGTCATAGTATGCAGAACCTATCCTCTACAACATGGGCCATTTTTTCTCCAAGTGGCGAGTTAGTAAGTTTTAGAGGAATTTTTATTGGTCAATTGACAAAAAATATCACTGAGTATAGTGCATTGATTGAACTTCTCTCTGATGCTATTTCACTTGGCATATGCCGAATCATCATTAGGCTGGACTCACAACTCGTTGTACTACAACTTACTACCATTTATACCGTTCGAAACCCAACAATTCATTGCATGTTCCTTAGAGTTCGTATTTTGGAAAGGTATTTTGAACACATTCAATATCAGCATATTTCCAGAAATCTAAACACATTAACTGATTCTCTAGCAAATTATGTGTTAAATAGACATTTGCGACATATGTAAAGTAAATATTTTCAATTCACATAATCAGTCGAATAGGATTGCATCACATAACCATAATAAAACTCTGAAAGTAAAATAAATAGTTGTTTTAAAAGATTTTACAAACAGTTTGTGTCCAAGACAAAAATTGTTTATCTGACCCAAAAACTCAAAATGTATGCATAAAGCATCTAAGTAGACTAATGGTGCTCATGATAACAGGTCACAACCTGTGCTATCATGTGTAAAAGTCTCATCCAAAGACTCAGAATGCCAATGGTGTGGTGTTGTAGTCGCATAGGGAACTTGATCCAGACATCCGGAATGCCTAGGGTCAAACCCTCTATGTGGTCCTGTAGTTCATCTAGTGTCTAGGCTAAATCTATGTCTCGGAGAACTGCTCTCCCAACAAGTCTCTGTGCTATCCCACCTACCTCTCATTGGTGCCCCATAGGTCGAACAGGTCCAACGTCTGCATACATAAAAAATGATTTTGTTTAGTCCTGGAGATAATAAAAAAACAAAAAAAAATGTAGAAACTTTAAAATCAAAAAACACTTTGGTCAAACAATTTACCTATAGCACCCCACTGTGCTCCAACTAGTAACATCAAGTCTCGATCTCCATGGAAATCCATCCCTGAATATGGATACTCTACGATGGCCATATCTTGTCGATCAAGCCACTCAATGAATGCAGGGGTAAATGTAATCAATGACTAACCATCATGCCTAGCCATAAGATCTACCCATCTCTGCATCCGTGGATCTCTAGGTCCAGATACACCTAGTGAAGCAAGTTGTGGCTGCATAAGTGGAATTCTCTCCAAGGAGAAAGAAATCATGATTGACCCATAGCCATAGTTCTTTTTCTTTCCAATTTTCACCTTGGTTATTTGTCCTTTCAAGGATGAAAGTACTGCCTCACACCAGTTGAACACTTTTGGCTCTAAACACTCTAATGCATACTAGATGTATGATCTGTTTGCCAAATGTAGTGTCATGTTGCTAGCCAATTTGGAAATGGTAAAGAGGATTGTCCACAATGGTAAATCACTAACATCCTTGATGTTAATCTTTCTATCCCGGCTAGGTTGTGCACCTGGCTGACAGAACTGTTGTATGTAATCTCTCACTTATTCACACCCTTTAGCAAATCCAGAAAGTGAGATGGGGGCACCCCGCCTCGATAGTCTAGTAAGAAAGTATATGTCATCGATGGTAATTGAGACCACTTTGTCTCTAATTTGAAATTCCTGATCAAACGGATCCCATGAACGAACTAGGAACTACAAAAGCTCAATTTGTTGCCTCATACCAGATAATTGGAAATATTTGAGTAACCCGCAATTCCTTAGGGCCTCAACCATGCCTTGGTTATTTAGGGCAATCATATCATGTTCTTCATGATCTCGTTCTCTCCATGTATTCATCATTCTAATCCGATGGATACTTGAAAATACAGCCATAAGGAAAATTAGGATCCATTTCTTGCAAAAAACAAAAGAATTTTTGGGTGAAAACAACTGAAGGAAATTGGGTTTTGCACTTAGCGTAGCCCAGCCTTAGGGACAGTGTGCTGTAATATAGGTATCCCTCTAGGTAAGTGCACTGCAGTGCACCTTTTGATGATGAAAGGGTGTGTTGATCCTAGGTTTGAAAATTGAAACCCTAGGGGCCCAAAAAACTCAAAATTTTTGCCTGAAATTGAAAATGAATAATATGAAATGAAAGAGAAAAGGGATAGCTCCTACCTAGTCCATACGGCACAACGAATGGTCCACTGAATCTTCTGTAATCAATTGGTGAACTTCGAGGTAAAAACTGCTCCAAAGAACCAAAATCAAAGGGTAAATGTGAAATGGTAAAACTTGTTTTTATGTTTATTTCTTGCACATTAATCGAGTAAACATTAGTTTTTATTCATTTTATCCATGAAACAGGTATTTTTAATCTATTTTGATGGTGTTTTGAGTAGGTTTGACAATTGACATACAGAATTTGATGTGCTCAAATGTAAATTGAACATCTTTCACCACAAAGCAAACTTTTATCTCTTATTCGAGCTTTGTTAAAAATGAAAAAGGAACCCCCTTGGAGTCTTCTTTAAGCTCTTTTTAGACTCTCTAAACATGAAAATATTGCCGAGCGCTTGTCATTTCCAGCTCATTAATGGATTGGAATTGATATCTACGCAGTTACATAAATTTAACCCTTTTTCAGGCTAAGATAGATTAACTACGAAAAAGGAATACATTGATAGAACATGATCAATAAGTTCTCTCTTATATTGTTTTATGCTTTTTCAGACTTGAGAGACAAATCTGCGAAAAATAACTTTTGGAGTTTCCTTTTCATCCCTTTTCAAACTCTCTAAACATGAAAAGGACTGAGTTATCTTTGTCGTTGAACTCATTAAAAACATCAAATAGCAACAAACTTGTCCATCTAGACAAGACCGAGTTTCACCTTCGCTAGACTCGTTAAAGCATCAAATAGCGATGGATTCACCCAAAGGGTGAAATTATACAACAGACATATGTTATCTTCCTCAAGCTTGATAAAAATAAAGAGGTATTGGTTAGAAATGACTAGGGAAAATGGGAAAAAGAGGAGAACACTTTATGGTAGCAAGTTGCTCTTGAACATGACACTTTTACCTCATCATTGTGACTATGTTGGTTGGGTCATTCAGCTTGATGGTTATCACACTGTTGGTCTATCATATCATCCATTACTTTGTTTTGGGTCAATGCTACCAATTCATTTTAGTGTCGTTGACATGTTCAAGAGAAGTCATTCAGTTCAAACTTCATCCTTTGCAATACCGTAAACCTTAATTTTCATGATCGCCATTCTTGAACCTTCTGTCGTCAGTCGATTTTCATCTCCAAAATCATTTACCTCATTTCAAGTCGTTTATGTGGGATACATCAAGGCCCTCCTACGACGAGTCACTTCTTGTTTACATCAGCACATTATCCAAGAAGTAGACTTAGAAACACCTCTTCAGTATCTTGAGGCTTGCATACATCAATGGCAGGTTCTCACTTCCGGTGATAGGTTGACATCACTGGCCTTCAACTGAAAGACTTTTTATGGTGTTCGACATCAAATCATTCATTCACACCATGTGAAATATATTGTAGTACCTTGAAGGTCATCATCGTTATCAATGATTCCTCTTGCTTTTGTTAACAACTTACATCATTGGCTGGTAATCAGACAATGTCTTCCCATGTTCGACTTCAGATCATTTGTTCACATTGTTAGACTTGTACTTGAGTGAAATATTGAACGAGAATGAAGGCCCCAGATCTAGTTTCATCCATATGGTCTGTGATATCTTCAGGAGTACTAAATCAAATGTACAATGGCTTTACATTCATGGTCATCCATTCATAGGTCTATATCTGTATACGACTATATTTGTACATGTAATGAAAATTTATAAGCTGACCATGAGTATGCCTTCCCTCAGCAAGTTCATGAGGAAAAATCAAATTATCATGACATATGTATTGTAATTGATGCAGGTCACCTTCCACTTTGAAAGCTCCTCTCCACATAGTAAAGCATTTCACTCGACACACATATTTATGAATTCATGCTTTAGGGGGCAACTATTATAGATCCATTTGGGCACATCAACCCCAACTTACATATTAGTACTATTAGGGCCCATCAAACCCTAATTTGGTTGTTACATGCCCTAATGAAGTCAACCATCAAGAATTCCTCCTTCCCAAGAGATTCCATGACTAAAATTGTCCAAAAACTATCTCTAAGAAGCTCAGCGTAGGCAGGCCTTTATCAGGGTGCACTGCAGTGCAGCCCAGTACACTGCCAGGGTGCATTGGAGTGCACTTGGACCCTCTTTGGCCTGCGCTGGTTGAATTTGAGAGAAATATGCATTGGGGTTTGGAATATTCTTATCCAGAGGATGCCTCTAGAAGTTTCCCAACGCTATCCACTCCTTTGGGCTCAAAATTGGATGAGGGAGGGAGTTAAGGAACATTAATCCCTTTATCCCTTCCTCCATGGAACTAAATCCTAAGTTTGGGAAGGCATTCATTATCACCATTTATGGCATAACTTCCTTCATTCGCCTTTAAAAATACCACTCATATAAGTGATCAGGGGGCTGGAAATCATTGAATTATAGGGAGATGCTGTTAGTATGATACTTGAGTTGGTTTCAAGTATTGTAACGATGTCAAAATGTCTTGCTTGTTATGAGGAGGGGATGGGATTGAACTGGAGGAGTGACACTGAATCAAGCAAATTGGGTTGTAACTCTTCCTTTTACTAATAAAGTGTTCAAAGCTTTTTCCATATGTTTGTACTTTTTATTGATACTTTCATATGTGTATTATGTACTTGATTCCATTCTATGTTTAATCAATAGATCATTATCATATGATTTGATCGGTTTTTATCTTTTGTCTATGTGCAGGTACTTTTCAAGCGGATTAAGTATGAAAAGGAGCGACAAAATTGGTAAAGGGAGATAAGGAGTAAGCGAAAGGTTTAGGTAGGCTTCTTTACTGTCTTATTTAATCTATTGGCTATAGAAAAAGTAGAGAATGCTTTTCATTGTTGTTTTAGACTTAGCTACTAGTCTAGGGGTTTAAGAATTTATTTATAGACACTAAAACTTCCCAAAATAGTCCTGAGATCAGGTGGACTCAGGAGGGAACCCATGAAGGAGTGTCCTAACTCACCTTGGGTTAACCATTTGGGATTGTATACGATGATGGCACTATTGGAGAGAGGATACTTTTGGGGAAACGTGAGGCATGATGTGGAAGAGTATGTGCATACTTACATCATATGTTATCAGGATAAGCATAACACCAAAGGATAGGTAGGAATGTTACACCCTTCACTAATTCCAGAGCGACCTTGGAAAAGTGTCTCGATGGACTTCATCTCACAGTTACTGGTGGTGAAAGGGTATAATTGAGTGTTGGTCATTGTGCATCGATTATCTAAGTATTCTATACTCCTACCTACGAAGGTACCATGTATTTCAGAGGAGACAAGAGAGAAGATCTTCCAGGATGTGGTGAACTATTGGGGTTTACTAATGAGCATTGTGTTAGATAGGGATATGAGATTCATAGGGAAGTTTTGGACCTCGCTATTCAAACTTGTGTGGAAAAAGTTGATTCATAGTTCTAGTGTTTATCCATAGACAAATGGACATACAAAGCATGTCAAATCCCTACCAGATGATTACCTTAGGAATTATTTGAGGGTTGATCTAGAGAATTGGATAAATATGTTGGATGCAACTTGATTCAATCACGACCTACAAAAGAGTTCATATATGGGATACAATACATTCAATTTGGTTAACGGGAAGATTTTGATCACTCCACATGTGGTCATGTGGGGCTACTATGGGAGGTGCCCTTTAGCTCTAAATTTCATGAGTTGATGGCAAGAGAAGTTGAAGATGGCTCAAGTGCGCTTGAAAAATGTAGTGGAGAGTATCAAGAAGTTTTAATATGGGTGTAGGAGAGATGTAAAGTTCATTGTGGGAGAAAATATCTTTGTCAAGGTGACTAAGTAGTAGTTCGGACTACCTATTGGGATGTTTATATAACTAATAAGGAGGTTTGAGCTATCATTTCAAGTTTTGGAGCAGATTGGTGATGTCACCTATAAGGTAGAGTTTCCTTTCCATTTGTAAACCCATCATTTAGTATTCCATATTAGTCACTTCAAGAAATGTGGGGTGGATACAGAGGATCTAAGTCACAGCGGAGCCACCACTTTCCCCCACATTGAACTTTAATCTAAAGTTAGAGATTTAGGAGATCATAGGCTGTTAGACTTAAAACATTTGCAACAATAAAAAGAGAGAGTACTTTGTTAGATGGAAGGATGCTTTGGAAGAGAATGGATGGGAGACTTGTGAGTCCTTATGGGGATAGTAAAAGGAGTTGAGAGCTTATGAGAAGAAGCATCAGTTGGCAGTACCATGGTTTTTAAGGATGGAAACACTCAGGGTGGTAGAGGATGTTAGGACTTAGGGTGCTAAGGTGTCCCCTCATCTCATATGTGTGCTAAGGCACACCCACAAAAGCCTTAGCAATATGAGGTGACTTGAGCAACAACATATTTTCAATAAATGCTATGAACGTATCAAAATGAATATGATATTTGGCATGGAGGTGTTGAAAAATTGAAAGCCATGTCAGGTTGGTGGCATGGCTGGCCAAGTGACAAGCAAGACAGAACAAGTGACCACCAAAGGAATTTCAATTAAGTAGGATAAAATGGCTTGGAACAAGCATGTTGTGGGTGAGTATGAAGCCATTGCGTAGAATGACAAGTTGACCTGACCAATGGCACCCAATAGGCATGAGTGAGTTGATATGTTCAAGAAATGGAATGACAAGAGAGATAACCAATGCGAGGAGTGAAAATATTGGAAGGCAACCTAAAGTGTGAGGTGAAGAGGCCACACGAAGGTTGGGATAACTCATGTAAGAAGGTGAGCCACATATTTGAGGAGAGACACACCACAACACACATTGCTTGAGTTGAAGTCACTTGGGACGAGTGTGAAGGAGATGAGGGAGAGTCGAGATGGGTGACATGGGATTGTGATCATGCAGGACCAGAGGGAGGATGTGGAGTTGAGCTAAACCAACCCAGTGCAATGGAGACGACCCACAGTAGGATGATGGGTGGCCTAGTAGGGTCTGTGAGTTTGGGAAACAAATTTATTTGTATCGATTTGGGTTTCTTGGCTTTGTGGATTAGGGAATCTAGCCTTTGTCTTATGAGGGGAGCTTTGTAATTGAAATTTTAAATAAAATTAGAATGTCAGAGGGTCATTCCATTGAAATGGTGGATGTGTATGATGATGTTTATGTTCCTTTAATGTTGTGCATAAAATGCTCATAATTTTATTAATGATCAAAGAAGTTAACATCACGTGACACTGTTATTACTACTCTATGTTTAATGAATTCTTGTACTTTAATATAATTGAAATATTCACATGGGTAATACATTATGAGGTGTAGTATGGGTGAATAGCATTGCGCTACACTAGGAAACTATGAAACACTTCAATGTTACATGCTCAAGGGATCACATTGTTCCCAAAAGGAACTTTTTTACTATGTGAGGCTCTAGGGTCATGACAAAGATCACGTGGGAATTTTTTAAATCCTCAAACTTATAATGTAATGAATTATTAATAGATTGAGGAGAAGAAATGGAGGTTGTACTTTGAGTTTTTTTTTAGTGTCTAGACATTGTCACTAATTGCAATGAAGGAGCTCGAGACACATAGAGGTACAAGGAAGAATATAAGAGGCTTAATACATGGTTGATGAAGTTAATTTCTTTTGGATTTCATTTTTGTGTAAGTTAAATTGGCAAAGAAACAAACAATAGCTTGATTTGGACATGATCTATAATAAGTGTCTAGAAAGAGGCTAAGCCATTTGATAAGGGACACTCAAGTTTGTTTAACACACACTTATCTTTTTGGGGGGGGGGGGGGGGGGGGGGGGGTGTTGTGAATCAATATAAGTATTTTACTTATTCAAATATCCATAAACCATAATAAAATAATCACATGTGAGATCTATCAACTGCAAAACATGGGGCACAAGATTTATGTCGAAATCCTTTCGGGAGAAAACCACAAAACTTATTTTTATAATTCTTTGTAGGAACCAACATATTGTTACAAATATTTGTATGCACAAAGCTACTATCATAAAAAAAAAATAGGAAACAACCTATTGGAGACGCCAATCTCCATTGGTGTACACCCTAATAGGAAATGGAACCAACCTACTCTTCCAAATCTTTGTAGTCACAAATCCATTAGATACACCAAACCCCACTACCAAGCATCAAGTACTCAAAGGGACACCAATATCTTTGTTTTGTTTTGCACCAACTTTACAAGAGACACCAATATTTTTGTTTTTGTGGCACAAACCTACATATATCTTCCTTAAAAATGGTCTGCTCACTCAAACACTGAATATTCTTGCTACTTCTTTCAATTTGCTCACTAATGTGTTAAGTGAAAATTATGGTAACATTCCAAAAAAAAAAAATGATTTTTGGAATCTTCCCAAAATAAAACTTCTATAGTGTGCCAAGTGTCCACTTATTTACATTTGATTTGAATTTTTTACCTAAGTTAATTCGGTATGTCTCCTCAGATCTCCAAAAATTTCATAGTTTGAAAAAAATAATTATAACATTTCCTTGTCTTGTTTAGGTATAATGTTTTAGAGGATTAGATTGATTCCAATGTGGAAGGTCCATACACGTATTGTAAAAATCTCATGACAAATCTTTCGAAATTTATTTAAGGACAATTCACAAAACCTAACTTCCACATGATATATCTATAAAATTATCGTGAACCAAAATATGAAACATTTGGGTCACTTCTCACTCCTGAAAAATCAATGTGACCTCTTTGGGATTGAAAATTTAAAGCCATGGGGATAGGCTTTAATATACTTATGTGTTCATATATTAGAAGATCACAAAATATAATATCTTTAGATGCAACCACTTATTTGACCACTGCCTCGTGCTGATCCCATAGTTCCAGGGAAAATCCTCACGAGAAATTGAATGTTTCCCATTGTTAAAAAAAACTCCTCTCACCTCTCTAATAGATATAAAACTTTTGGACATAAAAATTCCTAATATTTTGAGTGGAGGTTCTACCTATCATTATGGGATCTACTAGATTTTATAAGTAAGGTCTAGTAGTGACAATTACTTTGACTTTTATATATGGCATCCATAGTAAAGCCATCATTAGTAATTGATGCAAGAACATCAACCCCTAGGAAACCATATTTTAAAAGACCTTAAGGGGGTCATCAAATTTCCAAAGGGAAAGAAATTTCCCTCTTATGTAATTTGAATAAATTAGAAATAGTGGCTTTTGATGTCATTACATGTGTCCTAATTCTAGAAGAATTCAGGACAGTGGGTTGTTAGTTTGTTGTTGTTGAGATGGTGTTATGGCCAAGTGGGCCTTTGTAAATTTAATATGTGTCAGGTTGAGGTGTTAGGTTTGGGAACAAATGTCAAAACTATATTTATTTTGTCAGGATATTTTCTAGCCAATAGAAATATACATGCATGTATTTGATTCAACTTAGGGGGCAGTAAAGCTCAACGATCTTGAGGAAGAGCACAAGGTATTGTACCTCACAATCAAAGATGATGTAAAACCCGATATAATTATGTTTTTTGGGGCAATATAATGAATTTTAAAACGTGTTTACATATGTATTGTGTATGATTTGGATTCCTTTGTAGTCGCTCGAACACTCTATGAGAATGAGTGTAGAGGTTATGTTCTTGACATAGTGAGGAGTCCCATTCAAATATTCATCTTGGAAATTGGAATATTCCATAATTTAGCATGAGAATGAGCACATTAGAGGAGGTCTTGGAAGGGCATAGCTAAAAACTCTATAATGTAGGCTTGAACAGGAAAGAAGAACATGAAGGTTTTCAGCCTTATATACCAGGCAGAGGTCTTGTGATCAAACCCAGGCTAAGAGAGAGAGTGGTATAATGGGGATACGGTTAAAAATATTGAGATATAAATCCCCATTAGTTTGTGGTGAAATTTCCATCTAAGGTCAAATTTCCATGAAGAAGAGGAACTACGATTGCATACCCCTTCTGCTGATGTCATGGGGCACCCCCCTTGCAAGCCATTGATTTCTTCCATCAAACCATAGTCATTGGATTTATTTAGTGGAACCATGAATGAAACTAAGAGTGCATACCCACCCTCTCTATTGATGTCATAGGGGGAGGACCTCCATAATCCATTGTTTTCATTGAGCTCTATCATTTGATCTTGGCCATTAAAATGAGGCCCAAATAGATATCATGTCGATTAACCAAAATTAACAATGGTCATTGAGATTTTACCTAGTGATTGTAGTTTTTAGTTGAGACCCCACACAAATGAGTGAGGTATACCCACGCCAAAGGAAAAAGAGGTCAGGTCTCGTGGAAGGAGAAAGACCATGGGATAAAGGGGGTTCAGGGTCTAAAGCATCACCTCGAGTGGTGATTGTGTGTAGAGAGAGGTTGGGATTTTAATGCCATTGCAGGGCTTAGAAAAGAGTTATAGACCATAGGCACAAAATAGTCTAGAATCAAACTAAGATATCTACACTAGTTGCATCATGTGGTTTCAGAGTGCAACAACTATATTTGGAAATTAAGGGATAAAAGAGGTGACTAGATAGAAACTACAACCAACTGAGAGATTCGAATATATAACTCATGGAGGAGAGAACAAGCCAAGGAGCAGAGACCAAGAAGACTACACATGAAAGAGAGGATCAAATATAGTTGGTGACATAGGAATAATAGAGAGTTAGTGATAGAGAAGCCTGAGAAAAAATTCAGGCAAGGGAACCTGAGAAAGAATGAAGGGAAAGATAAAAATTTAGAAAAACGTTAGAGGATTTGGATCCAAATTGAAGAAGTACCTGCCAAGGAGCAGAGCTAGGAAATTTGTTGAAGCAAGGAATGCATAAAGTTTAGAATCTTAGTATGAAGAAGCCTAACAAGTAATATAGTATTCAAAATTTATTTCAGATTTAGAAAGATGTTAACAATTGTAGAGGTAGAAACGATATAAAAATATATGGTGGCATTGACTACAACTAGGAGAGTTGTAACTAATAAGTGATGTTCTTAAGGATCGTGGCAAAGAACCCTTGCAATAGAGAAGATGCAGGAAGAGAGAGAAGTTGTTCTAGTTGAGGTTGGAAGAGAGTAGAGGAATTACTCAAAGAGAGAAGTGAAGAGAACAAGTGAAGTTCTAGAGAGGTGAGAAAAGTGCAATAGCCAAAGGAGAAAAGGAAGTTCGAGAGGTTCCAGAGGAGGTGAACCTGTGACACTAAAAGGCCAAGCCCAAAGGAAAGAAGCTTGGTGAGGTGTCTGTGGAGGCTTGTTTGCATCTCACAGTGAGCATGGAGAAGCTCATAGAGATAGAGAAAGAGAAGACCACATATGGTCATGTTAAGGGTTCAGGTGAAATCCACCAGAGAATGGGGAAAGATGCCAAAGTAGAGGGCATCAAGGGAAGAAACATAGGCCAAGAGGGGTTTGATAAAGAGATGATTGAGTTAAAAGAGAGACTTATTGTAATAAGCATGTTGCTACAAGAGAGGGAAAAGGAAGACTAGATAAGTGGATGGGATTTGAAGAAAAATATCTACTGGTATGCTAGATAGCTATATGCTAGCAAGTTGAGCGAAAGTTGAAGCACTTGTTGAGTTCTCAGTTGAGAAATGAAGAACTCAAAGAAGTTGAGTGTACAGAGGGGTAAGTTCATTATTGTGAATGAGAGCATAAGGCACTCATTGGAGAAGAGTTTGAGGAGGACGTTGATGTGAGATTGACTAAGAGTCTCAAGGACTACATGAAGAGACAAACCAATAGAAGAAGTTGTTGATAGAAGGTGTGGTGGTATAGGCACCAAATGGGGCTAGAAATCCTTATGATACTAATTTTTTTTGTATGATTGCAGGTCACAAGAGTGACAAAGAAGGAAAACTCATCTATAATTGTCATGAGAATAGAGCAGAATGAAGGGATGCTTTTTCAAAGCATTGGAGGAGGACATAATTCAAAATATGTCATGAAAGAATATGAGACAATGTTGTCTCATAAAGGAAACAAGAAGGAAAACCATACACAACAAGAGGAATTGATGTCAAAGACAATAGAAGAGGCTATATGGACTCATCCTTTTAAAACTAATAGATTGTATGTGAATGTAGATGTTGTAGATGATGGAAAATCATTTGAAGTTGTCATGAAAATGGAGGAAGATAAAGGAGGACAGAACCATAATCCTTTTCTAAAGCAGGATGAGTTAACATTGTCTCATAGAGGACACGGGGATAGAAAAAATACTCAAAAGACATAGGAGAAGACATAACTACTCCAAGGAGGTTAAGGGAAAAATAATTTAGCATGAGAGAGACAATTATTAAAGATTGTCTCAAAGGAATAAGAGGGCATAAGAATTGTTACTCAAAAGTTGAAACAAGGAGAAACAAGTTGTTTTACTAAGAGAAATCAGGGAAATCCCTGTAGACAATTGAAAAGGACAACCATGATAGAAAATAAGAGCAACAATGTTGAAGGTGAAAAAAAAATCTCAAAAGTTGTTATAAATGTGAGTGAATATGAGGTCGACAAACTCATAAAAGGAAAGGAACAACATTCCAATACAATGTTGTTGAAATTTATGAAGGATTGTTTGGACAGTGCATGGTTTGAAAGAGTTTGGATGAGGAGTGAAGGCAAGGAGCATGAAGATGCTAGGATGCCTAAACCACCTAGCTATTTTGATGGAAATACTACTAATATTATGGATAAGTGTGCAAGCCAAGACCAATGAGAGTTGTTAGTATAAGAAGAAGAGAACGAGGATGAGACAAAATTGCCTCTTAAGAATGTATCTCATTTTAGGAACAAATATCGAAATTTATGTTGAGGAAGCCTCAACAACAAATAAAGAATTCATATGATAACCAACTTAAAGGCACTAGAAAGTCGTGCACATTTTTGGCGCATGAGGAAATTGCATTGAAGGACATATAATGTTAAGGAAGAAACACAAATTTTGAAAATGGAAGTTATTCGTCTAAGTGGCAGTGGAGGAAGCATCCAATTATGATGCGTAGTCCAAAACTTATACATGTGGAGAGGACCGTACAAGTTGCCAATGTTGTGTCTGGAGGATCAATTATGAAAACAAAGAGACTTAGCATACACAATCTAGAAAGTTCCCTGATAGGAATCAAATCTCTTCTGGAAAGTCAAAATGATGAATCTGGGGGAAACTATTCAATCCCTGAATTGAGATAGAGTGGGAGACTATACAAAGTTCCAGGCAACAAGAACCAAAAAACTCATCTAGAGGCAACATGAAGGAAGAATAATTTCAAGAGGGAAAAGATGAGGAAAACCTCATAAAGGAAAGAGGACAACATACATATATTAAGTTGTCATGATATGAAAAGGAACTACAAGCTGAAGATTAGTTTGACAATCCTAGGATTGAAGAAGATTGCATAAAAATTGCAACTAAGAAGCAAGGAGAGGCCAAGATGCATACTGTATCTGAATGTTTTGATTAATTACATGATGCAATGATTGTTGGGATTGTGGAAGAATAACAACAAATGTTGTTATAAGAAGGAGAAAAGGAGGAGCATGAGACAATTTTGTCTCATGAAAAATGGAATTTTATTTCATTTTCTGCTAGGGAATATGGAGCATAAATCTATTTTGAGAAATAACCACTAGCCCATGCACAAAGAAATTGCACATTGTCTTATGAACAACAAAGGAGGAGAATGAACAATTAATGAACAAAAATATTGTTGTAATGAATTCATCTCTTGTGCAAAAGATGGGAGTCTAGAACAACCATGGGGAAAACCATCGAGTTTTGTGAACATCTCAAAGATGTATGATGAGGGAAAATGGGAAATATGTGATAAGATGGTAGTTGAATCCATGAAGTTTTTGGAGGTACTGTTCCAAAAACATAGTGCCAATAGTTTGGACCAACAAGAGAATGAGCTTGGCACATAAACTGAGAAAGTGGGGAGAATAATTAAGCAAGTACTAAGGAATGGTACAACAATGAAGAAGAGGAGACAACCACCAGGAAAATTTGGTTGGCTGAAATAAATTACATCAACAGAACAAGAAGGCAGGAGCAAAGCCGAACATGGGATTCTGGAAAAAGTGAAGGTAGCAACAAAACAATTGGGTCAACCATGTGGACATCAAAAACATAAAGTTTGGGACCCTAGAGGATTCAATAATCAAAGGCAAGAAATTTTTAACTTGAGGAGTCTAATGCAAGAGCATCAACCCTTTGGAAACCATTTTTTCCAAGACCCTAAAGGGGTCATAAATTTCTGAAGGAAAATAAATTTCCCTCTTATGTAATTTGTATAAATTAGAAATAGTGGGTTTTGATGTTATTACATGTGTCATGATTCTAGAGGAATATGGAACAATTAGGTTGTTTGTTTGTTTTGTTGAGTTGGTGTTATGCCCAAATAGGCCTTTGTAAATTTAACATGTTTTAGGTTGAGGTGTTAGGACAAATGTCAAAACTTTCTTTGTTATGTTAGTATATTTTTGAGCCAATAGAACTATACATGTATGTACAGTTAGAGTCAAATCGACTTAGTGGGGAGTAGAGCTCAAGAAGCACGAGGAAGAACACAAGGAGCTGTAGCTCATAGTGGAAGATGATGTAAGATCTTGTGTAAATATTTTTTTTCTAAGGCAATAAAATGAATTTTAAATTGTGTTTACAGATGCATTATGTATGACCTGGCTTCCTTTGTAGTCACTTGAATGCTCTGTGAGAATGAATGTAGGGGTTATGTTCCTATCATAGTGAGGAGGCCCATTCTAATATTCATCTAAGAAAGGGGTAGGATTCCACTGTTTAGCACAAGAAAGAGTGCATTGGAGGAGGTATTAGATGAGCATAGTTCAAATCTCCACAGCACAAGCTTAATAGGGATAGAATAAGGCCAAGGTTTTTGGCCTTGTATACTAGGTGGAGGTCCCGCGACCAAACCCAGGCTAAGAGTGATAGTGGTATAATGGGGATATTGTTGAAAAGTCTGATGTAGAAATCTTCGTTAGTTTGCAGCGAAATTTCCATCCGAGGTCAAATTTCTAAGGAGAAGTGGAACTACAATTGAATACCATGTCCTCCTCTCTGACATCACGAGGGTACCCCCTCCTCGCCTGCCCCTGCAAGTCATTGATCTCTTCCATCAAACCATCACCGTTGGATTTATTTATTGGAACCATGAATGAAACTAAGTGTGAAAACCCTATCATCCACTGATGTCACAGGGGGAGGCCCCCCACAACCCATCACTACCATCAATCTTTGTCATTTGATATTGGCCATAGAAATGAAGCCCATGTCAACAACGCATCGGGTTATTGCAATTCACCGTGGATGTTGAGATTTGGTGGAGTGATCGTAGCCATTGGTTGAGACCCCAGATAGATGAGTGAGATATAGCTACGCCAAAAGAAAAAGAGGTCAGGTATCATGCAAGGAGTGAGAACATGGGCTAATGGGGTTCGAGGATGAAGCATCGTCTTGAGTGGTGATTGTGGGTAGACATAGATCAATATTTTAACGCCATTACAAGGCTCTAAAAAGAGTTATAAACTCGAGGCATATAATAGTCCAAAAAAGGATTGAGATATCTATATTGGCTACACCATAAACTAGTGTGCCTAATTGAAGGGATGTGAATTGAGCACCTATTAGCATGGAACTAGCTAAATGTCTAACAAAATTAAAGCAATTAGTTGGGCTAACCCCTTGGACTTTCAAGAACGAAAGGACACTTGGTTAGTCTTTGATCCATTTTTATGGTAGCATGTGTTATGAAAACATTTAACATAATCTCCTTTAGTACAATCACATCTTCAACCACTACGTCAAGATAACTCATTGCTCAAAGATAAACCCTTGCATGGATTGAACCTTACTTATTAGTGAAAACTTGTCACTCCTCACCTATGGGTTCAACCCCTTTAAATAAGTTAAATGATATCATATTATAACATCTCCATACAATATATTCTATGGGACCATTTATCTTGTTATTTAATTCGAACATAAATGACCTCTACTATTTTGACTAATTTTAATACCATTAATTCTACCTAATTATTGGACCCCTCCCCCATCCTATCCTAAATTATCCTACCCTAGATTTAATAAAATGATTATCTTAAAAAAAAAAAAAAATCCCTCCCCTCCATATAAAAACCCAAAAAAACACTCTTTCATTTTGTTCTATACCCGCTACTTTCATTAAATTTTATTCGTTGTTTGATTTGTAGAATTCAAGAACTTGGAGTGGCGCGTAGCCGTTTACAGTATGTAGAATTTTCCAAGTGAAAATTTGTGATTATGCCATGTGGCCAACCCAATAGAAAAGTTGCGGTGGTACTGTTCCATACAATAATATTTCCAAAGGCAACATGATCGTGAAGCAATAATTAATGTTAACGTTGAACAGTGAGGACGTGACAGCTCAGAAGGACACGTCATCAGACAGAAAACAGCCCACAGATATTCTTTGGTGCTTGAAATAAGCACGTGACGGGGAGCTGTGAAACACTATCATCTAGTCATGGTTCCATGGGGGACTAGAGGGATTGCATGACAATTTGATTGGGTAATGGAGGGAGGGAGACATCAGATTGCAACCTAAAATGTATTCGACACGTAAACTATTTTTTTCATTTGACACGTAGACATGGAATATGACTTTAAAGTGTAGACAACTGGTTCACAAGATTAGAGGGATGATGGGATGGGACTTGTCGATAAGAGCAAACACTTCGAATTATACATTAGTTTCAAGCATGCACGGTAGGTTATGTGTGTTCACTGTGGAAATCGATATAAGGCAACTTGCCCATGAGAGATTTTTTTATTTTTTATTTTTTTTTTGGGTACAAATCATCTTTGCCTTCACATGATTGCTTTTGGCTCTTTCCTTAACATCTAGTTAGAGATGCATAACATATATAGACATGTTATTAAATATATTTATTTTAATAATAGAAATAAATTATAAATATATTATATATAAATAATTACATTTAAGTATATAATTTTATTTTTATAAAATTATTAATTATCTATTAATTAATATTGTTTCTCTTGATTTTACGTATTATTGTTTTAGGAATTTAAACAAATTACTACTCTCAAGTTAGGATTATGAAATTGTAAGGGATAATAAAAAACGCTTTGTATCTTAATTTAATTCTCACTAACACATAGATTACTTACTCAAACATCCATCCCTATCACTAACTCTCTTTCCCCCCTTATCCCACATAACCCAAGAGGGGATCCCTTGTCTGTAATTGCAATCCCTTAGGGTATCTCACCTTTTCTAGGGCTCTAACATAAGCTAGATACAAAAAATCTTTATGATAGGATTTTAAGGATGTCTATGGCTTATTATACATAATTTCCCATGAAATGCAATTTCCTTCCAAGCTCATGCTCCTCCTTTATTATAATACTAAGCTTATGACAATAATTCAAAAAGTGGGAATGATCAAGGAATAATGACCCTCTGTTAACAATCTAAGGTTTATGTATGCATGCAAGCATCTCACCTCTTGGCATTCCAAGAAAATTTTTTGCAACTATTTGTACACAAATCCCAACGTTGATTTCTCCTTACCTAGATTAAGGTAATGTACTTTCGTTAATAATAAAATAATAATTAATTTGTCTTTGGGCCTCCTTAGCCCCCTCTCATTTCGCTCTCATGAAGTCATAGTCCACATTGTTTTAGTTCCCCTTGTTTATGTTTTGGGTAGCATCGAAAGTATTCTCACATGTGGGGAAAGTGGGCTAAGTGATGGGGCTTTGCGGCCATAGACCCATGGTATTTTGATGATCTATGGTATTTTGGTCACCCATGTGTTGAAGCCCCAAAAATCGGGTCGACAACAAGGGGGATAACCACCCGGTCTGGACCTTGGTTGGCAGCTCCTTATCCATTTGGTATAGCGGGTCCAACTGGGGATAATGGGACCAGTTTCCCAATCTAAGGGTGTATGTGTGTGCAGAATCGGATGTTGTTGATCTACAAGTTCCTATCTAAACTACTTTAATCTAACTCTATGCTATTGTAATCTAATGAAAACAACACATCTAATCTATGCTAACCCGGGATGTAATTCTTCTATTATGCGTCTAAAGAGATTTCAAATAATAACTGGTAATAAAGATCATTCAACGATTATAAGAATGGAAATCAATTAAGATGAACCACTTTGCATAAAAAGTTAGGCAAAACAGTGGTGAACAACATATCGCATAATAAGTTATTAACATTACACATAAATAAATGGCTCCACCGTACAAAAGTGCCAAATGGTAACACAAACATTCATGTAATAACATATAAACAACTAAAAACTGTATATTGCTTTAAGAATATAAGCAGAAATGATCAAGAGATAAAAGTACCATTTATGACTGGTCCTACTCATAAGCTTTAAGGAACAATGGTTTATCTCTCCTTGTTCTAATATCTACTAAGAGTACAGAAGTGCAACATCAGTGGTAGATATCAAATGCAAACATCAATAAATCTTGATCCATTCATTCATCAAAACCTCCTCTGACGGTGCAAAAGTGCATGTTCTGAGGACAAGTTTTTGACAAATTTCTAGACCCTTCTCTAAATGCATGAGAAGGGTTTAAATACTGCTAACTAAATAACTTAATTACATAAATTTAGGATATGGTTTAAATGACCGCTCTTTTTCTAAGCAAACTTATTTCTAAAAAATCGAATCTAATTCCTAACTATTTTTGCTTTTGCTCCCTTGATTTCCAGACTTTTTCTGGTGCGTTTTTCACCTTTAGCGCCTTTTCCTTTACCAGGTATAAGCTTCAGGATTTTTTGTAAACATGCTGCTTTTGTGAAATTTTGACCCTGAGTGTTGAGTCGGCTACTGATGTCAGCATCTATTCAGAAATGCTCTGGAATTTGCGGTTCCGTTGCATGCGGTATCCGTTTATGAGGGCATCTCTTCTCTGTCTCCGAGCATTGACGCTTTCCCTTTTTCTTTAAATGTTTCCTGTTTTTCATTTCTGCAGTTCACACAAAGGAAAAGAGTAATGACAATAATATTGACGTGAAAGCTCTAAGCTCTACGAATGTATAAAATAATGCCACCCATTGTGAACTGACTCTTCGACAAACACAAAACTGTCCTTCATTAACACTTTGGTGTACATTCATTAATTTTCTTTAAGGTGCGCATCCAATTTTTTGGTTTACTGACAGCTTTTCTTGAATGTTGAGCCGAGGAAAATTTGCGATGGGCGATTTCTGCAACTTACATTATGTTATCGCGTTATCGCATTTTGTCAAGATTGTGATATCGCAGATCGCAGATTGTAGCATCGCATTTATCGCAAGATCACAGATCGTGTTAAATCATTGTGTGTTGTCTATGCGATGTTGCGATATGCGATGTCATATATCGACTATCGGAGATTTCTTAAGATCTTCATTTATGGGCGCTTCTTAATGTATGCGATGCGATGAATTTTACGTCGCTTTTTCGCAGTTTTTGTTGTCCTCATAAAGAAATGTTCTACTCTCTTCTCTCGATGCGATATATTTTTAAGGAGTATAATACAAATTTTTTTTTGAATTTTTTACTAAGGGTCCCCACTTGTTTTATGTTATTGCTAATACTAAAGAAGGAGGAGGGTTTTTGGTGGCCACAACAATGACGATTCACTTGGAAGAACCAGTTATCTCTGCTTTTCTTATTGAATCTTAACTTCCAAAACAGAAAAATTTTCATAAATCTAAATTTTGCTATGGACAGATGGAGTACATTATGCCTTATCCTATCGATGAAATTTTGTTTCAACCTCTTTTTATTCTAATTTTTTTGCTTCCTCAGGCTTGTCCTTGTATTTACATCAGCCATTACTTGGTCTTGTAAAGATAAAATAAAGTTTTCTTTGTGTGCCGATTTTTAAAATATGCTTGTTTGTCGTAGGTAGAGCCTCTGCTGCCAGCAGGCGTCCATAGCCTCGACAGGGTTACCTGTTACCCAACAATGATCCTTTATCCTGGTTAAGGTGATCTACAACTTTCAAATAAAAACCCACATTGACACCTTTTCTTTGATTTTCTTTTTTTATTCTTAAAGAACATTGTCTTGGTTTGGTAGCCAAATTATGACACAGTCATTCACTTGATTTACACTCTTGCTGAACAAGCTGGCTCGTGATGAGGACCCCTTGTCTTTTGATTTTAACAATCTTGAGTCATTGCCCTGTTTTGATGGACAGTATTGGCAAAGTCAACAAGTTATAATATCTATGATCATGATAAGCCGGCTCGTGATGCGACCTCTTATTCTTTAAGATATAGTGTTTCTTGGATTGTTCCTTTGAATGCTGATTTTTCTTTAATCAGGGAGGAAGTCATTGTTTTCCTTAAGAAAGCTCTGGACGACAATAATAGAGTTTGAAAACAACTGTTTTACAGAGAATCTTTATTTTGTTATTGATACCTTTCATTGTGCTGATATAAAACAATTTCTTTGCTAAAGGTTGCTTTCGTCAAATTTTTTTGAAGTTGAAACTAGTATCATATCTAGGCTAAAGTTTTTAACTGTATCTGTCAATAATAAAGATAAGATTCTAAAAAGAAATTTTGCCATTTATACAAGCGGAAAGCTCAAAACCTTAAAGAGAATTGGTGTCTTTTCTGTGAATACCTATAGTAACCATTTACAACTGTTTTTATTTATAAAAAAGAAAAGAAAAACTATTCTACAAAATAGAAGAATAATCTTCTATGGAAAATATATTTTAAGGATTTGTCCATTAACAGGCAAATGATCCTTTCTACCTACTAAATCCTGTAAGACAAACGTTGATGGACCTATGACTTCAACAATCTGAAAAGGACCAAGCCACATATTTTGAAATTTCGTGTGTTTGCCTTTTTCTTCATGTGCCTTATCCCATTTGAAAACCAAATCTCCCATTTGAAAATTTTTTTTGGTCATTATGCTTGAATCAAAAGAGGATTTTATTAGCGTTGGATGATGAGCATGGGTTTTCTTAGCTTTTTCTCGTTGTTCTTCTAATTTAATTATTTCCATTTGTCTTAATTGTATGGAGGAAGTAGGTACTTCATCAATGTATTGTATTAAAGACAAGGAGGGAATGACGAAGTGAATTGGAAGAACCACTTCTTTCCCATAAACTAAATTAAAGGGAGAAGTGCCGATCGAAGCTTTTTTTGTTATTCTATCTGCCCATAAAGCATTTACCAAAGCTTTATGCCAATTCTTTTGGTTCTGGTCAACTGTTCTTTTAATAATCCTGATTAGGTTTTTATTTGTTGACTCAGCTAACCCATTACCTTGCGGATAGTAAGTGGCCGAATATTTTAGTTTGAACCCTCTTTTAAGTGCAAATTCAGTCATTGCATTTCCAGAAAAGTATGATGCATTATCAAACATTAAAGCCGATGGCAATCCAAACCTAGTGATTATAAATTGATCTATGAATTCAATAATATTTTCAGAATTTGTTGTCTTGAGAGGAACTGCTTCTACCCATTTAGTAAAATAATCTGTTGCCGTGAGGATGTATCTATGTTTCTTAGAAGAGTGAGGAACGATCTCACCTATTATGTTCAAGCTCCACTGAGTGAACGGTTGCTCAACGTTTACCGGCTGTAGTGGCAGGGACGGTTTCTTTTGTCTTCCAGCAGTAGTTTGGCAGACTTGACATTTCCTCACATAACTGTGTGAGTCTTTGAACAGCGTAGGCCAGTAATATCCTGCACGTAATATTTTATGTGCAGTAGCATCTCCAACATAGTGTCCGCCTGCTGGTCCATCGTGGAGTTCCTGCAAAACTTTTTCAGCTTCAGTTTTTTCAAGACATCTAAGAAGAACATAATCATAATTCTTTCTAAAAAGGATATCATTTATGAGCTGATATTGTTTAGCTTTCAATCTCAGAGCTCTTTTCTTAGTGTGATCCAGGTGTGATGGAGCATAACCATTCTTAAGATAATAAATGATGTCCGCATACAATGATTCTGCATCGTTTAGGCTTACCTCACACATTTGTACCTCTTCAGATGAACTTTCAGAAATTTGCGATGCTCCAGCCAACATTTTGCAGAAGCCTTGACCTCTTACAATGTTTGCTGGTTTGATTTCAAGGTCGTATTCCTGTAAAGCAGTGATCCAATTGGCCCTTTTCTCACCCACATCCTCCTGTACTAGAAGATTTCTTACCGCTGGAAACGGTACTATGATCTTAGTATGGGTTTTAAGTAAGAAAGGTCTGAAATATTTGATTGCTTTGAAAACAACATAGGCCTGTTTCTCCGCATCTGAATAACTGAGTTCAACACCTTGTAAATTTGAGCTAAAAAACGCAATTGGGGCTTCCGCTTTTTCTTGATTTGCTTGAGTTAGAATCACGACATATGATTTCTCTGAGGCAAATGTGTATAAAATAAAAGATTCTGAAAAATTCGGGGTTGTTAAAGATGGAGCATTAATAATAGCTTGTTTGATCAAGTTGAATGCTTCATGTTCATCTTGACCCCATTTAAAATTTGAATTCTTTTTAATCATGTTTTGCAAAGGAAACACAATTCGTGAAAAATCTGGGACAAATCTCTTTACAAAATTGATTTGACCAAGGAAAGATTGCATGGCCTTTTTATTATGAGGTAGGGATATTTCATAAATTTCTTTGATTCTGTCAGTATCAATGTGAATACCGGATTTTGACACTATGAATCCTAGAAGTTTTCCTTCACTTAATGCGAAAAAAGATTTCTTTGGGTTAAGTGAAATTCCATACCTTAAGCATCGTTGAAAGATTTGTTTTAAGTCTTTGAGATGGTCGCTTCACTTCTGGGAGTACACTGTTATATCATCCAAATAAATTACTACAGACTTATTGACTAAACCCTTGAATGCAATGTCCATGGCTCTCTGAAATGTAGCGCTAGCATTAATCAAACCAAATGGCATCTTCCGATATGCGTATGTGCCCCATTTAGTTCTAAATGTGGTTTTCAACTAATCATCGGGACATACCAGCACTTGATTATATCCTAAAAATCCATCCAAGAAATTCATCAGTTCTGAGCCTACTACTGCCTGTAGTATTTGTTCCATAGGTGGAAGAGGAAAATTGTCTTTTTGACAGGCTTTATTAAGATTCCGAAAATCGATACAGATTCTAATATCTCTATTTTTCTTTCTAACGGGCACCATATTGGAGACCCATTTGGAATGTCTGACGGGGAAAGTTATTCTGGCTTTTAATAACTTATTTAGCTAAGATTTTATCTGACTTTCTAAATTGGGGTGGATCTATGCTGAATGATAGAAGTGTCGTATGTCTTCAGTTCATCATAATTCCAGGCAAAAACATTTTTATATTGTCTCAAAAGACGAATATGCGCTAGTTTTCCTTCAGGGACTAGGCCGAGGCCTAGGTTAACGTTTTGTGGTTTATCATCGATTCCTAGGTATACTAATTTGTAGTTCAGAGTTGGACTGTAGAGCTTTGAATTGGTAGACCTTTTAAACCGATTTTTCAAATCGTATAAGTCTTCTAACTTAACCACCGATTTAGGTATAGCATTATCAATGCTATTTTGTTGTACTTGTCCATCGTGATGGTCTTCGTCAATTATTTGATTGGAGTAGGATCCTTCAGAAGTGAGGAAATTTATGATATCAGGATTGTCATTGAATACTCTCCAATTTGTAATGTTGTCAGGGATGGACGATCTAAAGATTAATTCTATTGAGAATCTATCTGGACTAAAATCTTCAGAGGGAATAAGATTAGAGGCTACATTAGCCAAAAGGTCTACGATTGCGTTTTGGAGTCTCGGGATTGAAGAAATATTAAATTCTATGAAATGCTCAGTCAGATCTTGTACTAAAGATTGATAGTGTTTTAAATGACCTGATAAGCAATGTATAGTGTTACGTACCTGCTTGACGACAATCTCAGAGTCTCCGAAGACTTGAAGATACTTGACGTTCAACCCGATTGCTTTGTACAGGCCTTGCACCAAGGCCTCGTATTCTGTTGTATTGTTTGTGCAGTCGAATTCAAGTCTGCACGTAAGCATAATCTTATTTCCTTCTGGACTAATTAGAACGCATCCTGCTCCTGCTCCTTCCTTAGATTTAGAGCCATCAAAATATAATTTCCAAAACAAAGATGTATTTACAGGTTTATCTAAAAAATTAACACACTTTCAACTATCAGTTTGGGAAAAAATTTCGACTTGCGACAAAACTAAATTTTCTAAGTAGAGTGATGTGTGAGCATTGAAATTGCCGAGAAAAGAATCTACCGAGTAATGGCCTATGATACTGCTGTTATACGCTACTGCTTCATTTTCTCCCTCTAATTCTGTTACTATGTACTTCTGGTGTAACTCCCGTTCAACCTTTATTTGATTTGGTTTACCATTGTAGGGTAATCACATGTGTGACCAGTCGATTGCGAAGTATCCATGGAGTTTTTCGGACCAATCTCTGCTAAGAATTAGGCCATAGAATTCTGGGATATCAGCCACTAGAATGTCAATAACCTGACATATCTTTGGGTTGGATGACAATCTTATGGTTACTTGATTAAGTTCACCAATCACTTCGACTTGAGATCGATCAAGTTGAAGTACGCGAACTGCGGATTTTTGTGGTTGAACATTTAACTTGGCACATATTGATCTGGGTAAAATATTCGATGAAGCATCGAAATCTACCAAACAATTGTGCACATTTTTGTTGAAAATTTCATAAGTGAGAAGAAACGGGGGAGTGTGAGATCTTGATCTTCCTCCAATCAAGGCGATGTCGTTTGGATCAATCTTATTGATCGCGCTAGTTGGAGGTCCTCCCATGTTGTGGGAAGCTTGAGAGAGTACAACGGTAGGCAAAGATGCAATAAGCACGACATGTACTTCTTTCATTATTATCCTCTGTTGATGTTTCAATTTGCTCAATTCGTAAAGGGTAATATTAACCCTAGTCTTTTTCATGTCATCAATAATATTGTACTGCATTTCATCCGACACTATCAATGTTTTTGATGGAGTTGTTTGATCTGCTTGGACTGGGCTAGATTGAGTCACTTTAGTGGTCGTTTTCTTTGTTGCGACTTTATCTTTTGTTGCAGGATTTGCGCTCTTTTGCTTAGAGGTAGTTTGGGGAGGATCAAGATGATTTTTGCTTCGTGTGCTAACTGGAAATACTTCTTGATCTTCTTCTTGTGGGAGGATGAAATCCCACATTCCCTGTAATTCCACAGCTTCTTCGTCATCAATCTGCCCTTCAGTGGCACTTTCTTCTTCTTCCTCTTCCTCGGATTCAGCATTTGAAATGGCATTGGGTGGTTTTGCATCCGTTGAAGGACCTCTTTTGAAAGCTCTGTAGGGCTTTTTTGAAGAAGTTTCTGCTACTTGTTTTTTTATGTCAACCATCTCATTAGACATGGTCTTTAAAACCTTCTGCAATCCTTCCAAATCGAAAGGGTCTTTTGGTTGTTTCTTTTTGGAGTCTTCTTTGAAGGTGACTTTTTTAGATTTGCGTTCCTCTATCGCGGATCTCTTTTCTAGGGATATTACGCATCTCTCTACTGTTATCGCCTCTGTCATGTTTTCAACTAAGGTTGTTTTATTTTCTCTATCCACGAAGATTGTTGTGTTTGATGGTAAAGCAGTAATATACCATTCACATCGTACTTCTTCGTTGGGTTGGGATGCAGTGGGAATTTTGTTGAGAATTTTATTGAACTGTAAATTGAAATCTTTGATAGGATTTTTAGCTTCGGCTTTAAGATTGGATAGGTCATTGATTAACATTGCCGTTGATCTGTCATCACCATACTTGGTAAGGAATTGATTCTGGAAGATATCCCAACTTGTGATAGACCCAGAGGGTAGTGAAAAGTACCATGAACCGGCTGTCCCTTGCAGTGTATAGGGAAAAAGCCGAACAACAATGTCTTCATTAGTAACTCCGTTGAGATTGATAGAAAGCATGAAATTGTTTATGTGTTCTTCTGCTAGCATTCTTGCTTTTGGATTGAATTTGGGTAGCCATTTCTCAGGATGTGCCGGTATTTGACTCAAGGGCACAGGCATTAAAATTGCTCCAGGGTTGTTCCATGGAGACTGGGCCATCGTTGAGCTGCTAGTAGAGGAAAGTGCAGAAGATGATCCCTGTGGCTGGGAAGATGAGGATACTATGATCATAGATGATTGAAGAGGGGTTGTGGGAGTTCCGGTACACGGATGGATGATGGTTTGTAATGGAGGTGTGGGTGGTTGACTTTGCAGTGGGGTAGTTGAAATGGATGATGTAGACGAAAGAGTCTCACTGTCAGACTCTTGTGGTAATTTTCTCGCTCTTTTCCTGGTGGGAGGAGGCAACTCAGTTGGATGAATGCCAAATTTTTCACTCTTTAACCTGGTTAGGGGTTGAGCAGGATTGTACTGCGAAGTCACACTACTTTGAGATTTATCAGACCTCTGAGGAGAAACAAAAAATCCCTGAAGTTTGTGAATCATAGATTCAACTTCAGGAGGTTCAATGGTAGATTGGTTTGAAATATTAGGGTGTGTAGCAGCGGTTGATACTCGAGCGACTTCTGACTTTGGATTTAAACATACTAGGGAAGTCGGGGGAGATGATGAGGTCGATTTACTCTCAGAATGGTATTTAGATTTTGATTTAGGTGCCATTCATAGTTCAAGCCCTCCTTCTAGCGCCAAATATGTTGAAGCCCCGAAAATCGGGTCGACAACAAGGGGGATACCCGCCCGGTCCGGATCTTCGTTGGCAGCTCCTTATCCATTTGGTATAGCGGGTCCAACTAGGGATAATGGGACCAGTTTCCCAATCTAAGGGTGTGTGTGTGTGTGCATAATCGGATGTTGCTGATCTAAAAGTTCCTATCTAAACTACTTTAATATAATATCTATGCTATTGTAATCTAATGAAAATATCACATCTAATCTATGCTAACCCGGGATGTAATTCTTCTATTATGCGATCTAAAGAGATTTCAAGTAATAACTCGTAATAAAGATGATTTAGCGGTTATAAGAATGGAAATCAATTAAGATGAACCACTTTGCATAAAAAGTTAGGCAAAACAGTTGTGAACAACATATCGCATAATAAGTTATTCACACATTAAACATAAATAAATGGCTCCACTCTACAAAGTGCCACATTAGTAACACAAACATTCATGTAATAACTATTAAAACAACAAAAACTGTATATCTTTAAGAATATAAGCAGAATGGCTCAAAGCTAATAATGGTACCATTTTGACTGTCCTACTTCATAAGCTTCGAGCAAACATATTGATTGGATCTCTCCTTTTTCTAATATCTACTAAGTAATAAGTGCAAACATCATGTAGCAGATACTAAATGCAAACATCCAATAATCTTGATGCCATTCATTCATAAAAACCCCTCCTCTAGGGTTGCAAAATGTGCATGTTTCTAAGGAGAAGTTTTGACCAAATTTCTGGACCCTTCTCTAAATGCATTGAGAAAGGGTTTTTAAATACTGCAAACTAAATAACTTAAGTAACATAAAATTTAGATATGTTTAAATATCCCCCTTTTTCTAAGCAACTTATTTCTAAAAATCGAATCTAATTCCTAACTATTTCTGCTTTTGCCTCTTAATTGTTGCAAGCATTCAACATTTGCCTGGGAAGAGTCGGCTGGTTGCCTTCCGCTTTTGTTTGAGTTAAGCAAACATAAATGGCAAGCGCTGGCACCATTTTTTAGTAAACTAGAAGATATTTTTGGGAATCATCCTCTGGTTGGGTGAATTAGCTGCGTATATACTTGGTAATAACCAAAATTTCCCTCAAATTGCTTCTGCCTTTGCTATCTTGATTTCCGGACTTGCAAATGACTAAGCAAGTTAGGGACCTTGCTTTCTGAACAATTTTCTTAGCACATCGAAGACTGCCTCCGTTCTTTGATTCGGGCATTTCTGGTGCGTTTTTCGCCTTTAGTGCCTTTTCCTTTACCGGGTATAATCTTCAGGATTTTTTGTAAACACGCTGCTTTCGTGAGCTTTTGACCCTGAGTGTTGAGTCGGCTACTGATGTCAGCATCTGTTCATAAATGCTCTGGAATCTGCGGTTCCGTTGCATGTG